>JAECUM010018015.1:0-61562 GCA_016617855.1 Megalonaias nervosa | reverse complement strand
TCATGTGTTACTCTGATACGAATTGTGAGAATTAATTTATCTGTCTTAAATGATATGTATCATGTATGCTAATAGTTGATATTACCATGTCTTTGTTCATGAATCACTAATTAGCAAGTAATGTAGTTAAGACAAGACGTAAAGTCCATTAATTCATTTGTGTAATTAAGTTCTGAATTCTCTTAACCGAGGAAAATCGGCGTGTGTCGACCGACATCGTTCAGCTAGTAATTTACAGCTCTCCGTTGAGTGTAATAGTTTATGTAAGAGGTCTAGTTATGCCATGGTTCAAGTTAGGAATGCGGCTAGCAGCTAGGCAAATGACATTAATCTTATAATGATAGGGTGTGTATATACGGTTGCAAACTGACCATATCAGCTAAGTTCTGTTGAATTGCGACGAGACGATATCTCATATTAACTTAGTTATGTTGAATTATGATAAAACGAGTGGGAATATTGTTCGATCCCAGGAGAAGAAAAACCTGCTAAATATTTAGGTCTCGTATTATATTTATTTGAAGGGAAAAATAGTTCCATACCTGCGCTACACAGTGGGAATGAGTGCTGACAATAACCAAGTTACGGTCGATGGCCCGAAGAAGTTGGATAGAGACAGAAGCCAAGGAAATACAGCAACGCTGACCTGTCACCAACAGTGATTTAGAAAGGACCTGAAGCAACCAGGTTATGCTGACATGCCTGTGATTTGAGTTCGATCATTCATTCATTTCTATGATGAAATTTGTTTTATCGTATAACAGAAAAGCTAATCGCATTTTGCGTAAATTTTGTATTTCTGTTTCTGAGAGAAAGTATACCATTCTAACATCACGTCCAATTTTATTTTGTTTATGTAATTGATTAAATTCTTATATTTTATATCATGTTGTTCTATTCTACATCTTTGTTCAGATCTCTGTTATTCCGTCCATTAATTTCATATTTTATTTCATTGTTGTTCGATCCGGACAATAACACCTAGATAACGATAACCAATGCATCATAATGGAGGAACGGGGGCACATATCACTCTCTTCTAATTACAACGCCCTTACATGCGCGACTTCTGTCGGTCAGGTCATGGAAGAGAATTTTTCATGGCTAATTACGATATCTCGAACGTAGTTGTTTTGATTTATTGCTTTTATTTTTAAATTGTGCATCATTTTTACAGAGGTACATAAATCATGGCTCCTCCTGAAAGTTGTAAAACAATTCTTATCAGCTCAGGTACTGGAAGGTTGGACTTTAAATTTTATACCCCTACTGCCTTCATCAATCAAGAAAAGAAAGTGCAATCGATATCTTCTTGACACCTGGCGGTCAGGTTAATGGAAATAATTATCCACGGCTAAAGTAACTTATTGTGTTCAACTGCCATTTATTTTAAATCATTTATAGAATCGCTTCTTGGAACAGAAGCATTTGGAAGTTCAGCATTGGTGTTCAGCAGGCATCGATATACACTACCTGCAGTGTAACAACCGACAAATCTGCCCCCTGGTGAAATCAGGGATAGATTTACACTGAAAAAAAAAGTTCATTAGAGCTTATGTTGAACTACAAATGAATCATATCTTGTATTATCTTATATAAAAAGGGAATGTTACCTGCGTACTCCCCCTTGTACAGCGCTATAGCTAAGAGTTAGCTTCCCCGAATTATCAGTCGTGAAGGTGGCGCTGTCCTGGTCTCCTAGGGAATAATAGGCAGGACTAGGCACGTCTGGCCTTATCTGACATACCTGAATGATAAAAAAACAACTAGATCAAAAAGCATGCACTGATATTCGACCATGTAATGATGGTTAGGGTAAATAAAATATGAGAAAATCTATATTATTGGTGGCAGAGGTATTTTACCAGGTTTACGAGTTCTTATTCTGGTTAGAATATTAGAATGGCTTTCTGATGGTACTGCAGATACGAATGAGGTAACCAAGATCTCCCGTTTTGCACGTGATCACGCGTTTCATGGGTCAGTTTTAGAGTACCGAATCTGTTTAATGGTACATCAGTACATGACGAATTACAGAGCACAGAGTCAATTTAGTGGTACATCAGACAGATTATATAGTACTGAACTTCATCATATTAAAATTATATAGTGCAAGGTTAGTTTAATGGTACATCAACATATTAAAGTTTACACATCATCGAGTCAGTTTAATGGTACTTCAGTACATGACAGATTATGGAGCACAGAGTCAGTTTAATGGCACATTGGACAGATTATGTAGTAATGAGTCACTTTAACTGAACTTCAGCACATTAAAGATTATAGAGCACGAAGTCAGTTTAATGGTACATCAACACATTAAAGTTTATACAATATGGAGTCAGTTTAATTGCACATCATTACATGATAGATTAAATAGTACAGAGTCACTTTAAATGAACATAAACAAGTTAAAGATTGTATGTAACGAGTAAGTTTAATGGTACATCAAATATCATATAGGCTGAGTCAGTTTAACGGAACATTAGGACGTGAAAGGTGATATAGTACAGTGTCACAAACGGCATATCAGCACATAATAGATTATATGTATTGATTCACTTTAAGGGTACATCACAAAATGAAAGGTTAGAAAGAACAGATTCAGTTTAACAGCGCATGGGCACGTTGAAGATTATATAGGATCGAGTCTGTTCAATGGGACATCATATAAAAATTATATAGTACCGTGACAGTTTAATGACACATCATCATATAAAAGGTTATATAGTATCGAATCAATTTAACGGCACATTGACATGTGATTTTGTGTCGTCTTTACGTTCCTTGACCACTCAGATTAAAACCATGTATAGATGGACGTAATTTCTTTGGCATATTTGGATTTGAAGGTTGGACTTCTTGCGTTCAATCGAAAGATTATTTTGAAGGATAAATACATGCATACATACATACAGACCTACATACAGACAGACAGGGAGACAGACAGACATATACAGACATACAGAGAAACAGTCAGACAGACAAAGCCGATTCAAATCGACATCTCCGACATAACGGAGATACTTGCATATATACACTAATCTCTCCGTATTCATTTCACACCATATAGTCGCAGATTAATAATTTAGTCAACGTCCGCCCTATGTGATCATTGGCATTTTTGGAGACCGAAAGGAAATTGTGGGGATTAAATTATACATTCATTGGGTGTTTAAAGAGCACACTATCGCGCATCTTGCTTACATGGTTTTCAGCAAAACACCCATCTTCAAGGATCTTTCTGTTTGTTTCGGCGGTCAAAGTTGTGTATTCAAGTCGGAACATCGTGAAAACAAAGATGATGATATGCGAATGTGCGATGTGCAGGTTAAAAGGAGCTTTACTTAGGCTCGATGTGCAGTTCAACGTAGATATACTTACGTCAATATACAATTAAAAGTAGCTATGCTGATGTCGATGTGACTTATGTCGATGTAGATTTAAAAGAAACAATACTGTTGTCGATGTACATTTAAAAGTAACTTTACTGTTGTTAATGTACATTTAAAAGTAGCTGTGCTGATGTCGATGGGCAGACGAAAGTAGGTATATTGACGTCGATGGGCAGTTGAAGAAGTTATACTAATGTCGATGTGACTTATGTCGATGTACAATTAAAAATAACTATGCTGATGTCGATGGACTGTTAAAGGTAGCTAAACAATACTTAAGGGCGACGTGCAGTTAAAAAGGGATTATATTTATAAGTGTCACTTTTAAAAAATATGCTAATTCCATGGTTCTGTAGGATTGTTAATTTTACAGCGTCTACTTCTGAAACTGATTGAGTCATTGTTTCTCTGAATACTTCACGAAGCCAAACATATATGTCAGGCCCTTTGAATCTAGGGATTTACCTCTCTGTACTAAATTATTGTACATTATAATGTATGTTGCAGTCATTCTATGTCCTGTTTCCACAGATCTTACTGCATTAACATACTTCAGATGGTTTCAAAAATTGCGCAATATTAAAAGGACTTAAACGTAACCATAGCAACCTTACCGCCACATTGTTGCAGTCTCCTTCAGAAAATTGGGTGCACGGGTTCCAGGAGAACAAATCGAGACCTTTCTCGTCCTGCACGTCTTGGAACCTTAGAGAAAGAAACATGTATAAAAATGAGAGAGAGAGAGAGAGAGAGAGAGAGAGAGAGAGAGAGAGAGAGAGAGAGAGAGAGAGAGAGAGAGAGATTGGATTAGGTGGGTGAGGGGAAGAGATAAGAGGAAACGTTTGGTCGTGTTCTTTTGCGTGAACAGTGTGCCCAAAGATGTCATCGGTATCTCTACCTCGGCTCTACTAATGCACGATGCTAAATATTTTATAATATGCTTGTATCAAAATCAAGCATGAAAAGTGATAGGGGCGGGGTGGATCAGTCTTTGATTGACAAATTAAAACTGTGGAACACCAATACAAGAATCTGACGCTGCATCCAAATTCCATGATGTCGTTTTTACACTGATCTATAAAGGTTTTGTATTACAAACCAGCGTCACGGTGGTATATACACGTTTTGCTACGTACATTGCTATAGGGGTGTGAGACCATATGGAACCTACTTAATCATTACATTATAATTAGTTTACTTTGATTTTACATGCATGTGTTTCTTGTTGATTTTAAATGAACGTCAGTACGCTGAACTGTACCGCTATGGAGTCATCAAAAAGTATACTCTCTCTCTCTCTCTCTCTCTCTCTCTCTCTCTCTGCATCCTTTACACTACGTGGTTCGATCTGCGATTTTCAATTGTCCCACTTGAATAGGAGGTACAGAAAAGTTTGAAATAGAAAATAGGCCGGATAATTTCCACATGTCCCATTTATTCAAAACAAGTGACCAGAGGGGGTAGAGTTGGATACCGCGAGAAAGACTATACCGCAGGCATTTCTGAACATATCGTGATACATACCATTTGTATACCTGATTTGTTATTCTAAATAATTTAATGGTCTGGGGCAGGGACCAATCACTTTTTTAAAAATTTCAGTCTGGCAATAGCTGTGAAAATATCTTTCTCTGATAGTTGGCAGAAAAATATCATATTATTTTCATTATATTATTTTTTGAAAAAGATATCTTGAGATGCAAAAAATAGATGTCTCGTCTCCAAAGAAAATCTTAGATCCCCACCCTCGAAAGTTAAATGGTCAGTACCTTGTAGTAGATGAATTTGCTATGTGTGTGTTAATTGTTGTACAAGTTGTATTTGCCATGTGTGTGTTTTAATTGTTGTACAGGTTGTATTTGCTATATGTGTGTTAATTGTTGTACAAGTTGTATTCCAAAAACTGTTTAGTGATATGATTAAGCTGACACTGCAGCTGACACGGTGCGATGAAAAACATTGTGCTGACACTGTAGCTGACACCGTACAATGAAAGACATTTTGCTGACACTGGGGACACTTAAGGTTAACTTTGGGACGCCAATACCCGACCAAGATATTAATCAGAAAGGGTCAGTAAACATAAAACATAACTCAACAAACGAGGATATATTTTATGGATTTGAGAAATCATGTAAAATTCAAACAGAAAACAAATTCTCTCAAAAATATTTGCAATATTAAAACTTATTTTGAGACAAATACATGTTTTGTAAATAATATATTACAGTGTTTTGTCATGATAAATGGATAAAATATATTACAGTGTTTTGTCATGATAAATGGATACATGCTGTTAATATAATTTAATTCGTAACAAGATTACTCGTGAATTTCCGTACTTTCCTTACTGACGGCAACTACCGGAGTATCTGTACAGTGAAAAAGGACCGTGTATACGTACCATCTGAAAATACTGCGGTAAACTGGTATACCGGTAATACTGTACGCATCTAGAAGGGTGTAGATGCAATTCTATCATAACCCGCAAAACAATATCTGTGTACTGGTCAGTATTCAGGAAAAAAGAACTGTTGGTCATGTATCAAATGAAATACTTGCGTATAACTAGCTTATCAACCAGGAACATCGTATACTTGTGTATCGCTAGCGAATCAATCTAAAATGTACTCAGTAACCTCAGATAATCATAGGACTGTGAACTAAATAATGGACGATTCGCTGTCTGATTTCTAATTATTTGGTTTTCATAATATTTTTGACAATTTGGTTCACTTGCAAAACTCTCTCATTTAAAGATTATCATTCAATCCCTGTATCTCTTACTGAGCAAATCACACAGTAAATCAGAAACATTGAAGCGTAAAATCAAAATTAACTGATCGTGTTTAATGTTTTTATTTACCGTACAGACTCATGGATACTAAAGCAGCTGAGATAATTAAATAAATAAATAAATAAATAAATAAAGGACCAAGCAAAATGAGACTAATTTAGAAAAATTAAACCATTAAAAGGCGTTCATCACTACACCCAATCAATATTCATTTTTTAGCCGCATAAACTTTTGAGATATCTAATTAAATAGATTCAAAATGAGTTGAAAAATTTTCATTTACTGCGAATGCTAGATCACGATTCAGAAAGAAAAGGTAAACGTGTAAGTCTGTTTCATGATCCATACACAGAACATAATATTTATGATTGAAATACCAGTAAAGATCCTATATTCAGAAGGACGGATCTGGAAGATTGTGTGATTGATTGTGTGATTGTTTGTGTCAATGATTGTGTGATTGATTGTGTTGGTCTTAACAGCACCTTTAATTATTAGTTGTACCTTCTCAATGAAATTGGAGTTAAGTGCCTTTCCCGATGAAACATTAAGGCAGCCGATTTGGCTGGCCTGGGAGGCAATTGAAACCGCGATCCTGCATTACAAGTCGGACGTTCTACCAACGGAGTTACTTGGGGTCCCAAGAAGATCAAATGAGATGGAGTTGGAGGTAAGGGAATAAGATGGAGAGGTGGAGGAGAAATACGGAAAGAAGTAATTAAAACTATATAGGTGTAAACTTGGTAAAGCTCCTGTTTAGGTGTTGAGATAAGTTTCTTTGTTGTTACTCCTGTTGTCTAATGGACTCGATTCAGTTGTTTCCATCGCTATCGTTACACGAATGAGGGTCAATGTCTTTGTGCACGCATTGCTGTAGGCAATGGAAAACGTCTTCACGAACACCACAAATAATTATGATCAGATGGGTAATGACAATGGGTATTTACATGAAGATGTTGGGGAGTGGAAATAAGAAGAGAGGGAATCAATACTAATGTGTTACAAGCTTTGTAAAGCCCGATAGAGGTGTTCAGATTTACTCACTTTGGTATTTCGCTCCGGCTGTCTAATGGACTCAGATCTATGGTTCTTCCGTCGCTATAGCTGCACGAGCAGGGCGATGTCTTTGTGCACGTGTCGCTATAGACAGGTGACAACACTGTCACCAACACGAAATAGAATTGTAATAATAAGGTCCCTATTTTCGTTTCCGTTCTCCCGTCAAATTGCATGTCTGTGAAATCTTTCGATAACAAGCTTGTCGCTAATTGGGAAAAATTATCGACTTAAAAATTTTAAAAGCCGATTTCGCAAAAATGTAGGTCCTGTTGGATGGACACATCCGCGAATAGTTGTTATGTTGGCTATACGTGAAGCAAGGATAAACTGGAGATATGATACTCTATGACACTGGTAAGAGTGCAATGATAATGTGATGTGGTCACATGCCGACTCCACAGCGTTCATGTGACACACAATGCGCTGCTGACGTTATATCTACCCTTATCAATATTGAAGTTGAGAGATCCAATAACACCTTCAGGAAGGATGTACGCTTGAATAAAATAGTCTGGTGTTTTTAGAAGAGAGAAAATGTTTCATTTGAATCGGTAACAATGATAAACTGTTATATAGGTGTCTTGACGACGGATTTGAACAGATGACAATGATATGCCATTATAGATATCCTGGTGATAACATATGTGGAGCTGTTTAATACGGCGCCATGTGGAGCCTTTAAATACAGTGCCATACGGAGCCGTTTAATATAGTGCCATGTGGATTATATATGGTATCATGTGGAGCCGTTAAATTTGGTGCCACGCTGACCTCTTAAATATGGTGGAATACAGAGCCGCTAAGTATGATGATATGTAGAGCCGTTAAATATGGTGCCATGTAGAGCCGTTAAATATGGTGCCCATTCTAAATTTTGGTGGCGATAAGTACAGTTAGGAGTAGCGCTGGATATAAATGAGATGTTATGAAAACGGTTTAAAGTAAGCTAACATAAGGTATTAAGAGAGAATCAAGTCTCCTGAAGAGTTGCTTACAAGTTTACAGATGAATTGGTATCTCTCTCTCTCTCTCTCTCTCTCTCTCTCTCTCTCTCTCTCTCTCTCTCTCTCTCTCTCTCTCTCTCTCTATATATATATATATATATATATATATATATATATATATATATATATATACAGTCAGATGATAAACATAATGTTGATTCCTGCTGCTCAAGAGCAGTCTCTGAGGATCTATTAAGCTTATTAAATTGTGTTCATATTACTTGTTTATTCAAATTGTTCATTGGAATTACTGATATGCTCATTAGTAGTGAAGGAGGATACTATACGGACAATGGGACTTCTGTGCTAAATTTGGTGTTTGTACTATATGGACAAAGGGGAATTTAACATGGAGAAATTTAACATGGGTGGGACAAGACGGACAAGGGAAAGTTTAACATGGATTAGGACTGTATAGGGACAATAGGAATTGAACAGGGATGAAGTCGGGGGAACAGTGTGGTAAGGGCTGACCTGAATACGCGTTACTCTAGGGACAAATAGAGACATAGACATAGAGACGTGGTTAGAGACATAGACAGAGACATAGACATATAAAACAAACACATACACACATAAACGTACGTGCACACACACACACACACACACACACACACACACACAGAGACAGATATATATATATATATATATATATATATATATATATATATATATATATATATATCACATAGGCGGTACACTTTGCCTACAGTGTGTGCAGTTTCATATTTTTTATATTATACATGTGAACATATCACGTTATGTGATTCTGATTGGTCCAAATAAGCCCATGAAATTATTGTGCAATATTCTCTTTTACTAATTGGCTGCGATCGTGGGAAAACTTTTTTAACCCAGCCTTCTGGAATGTTTTGTTTTCATTGAACATTTTTGGCTGCCATTTCTTTTATTCGACTCGCGAAGGGAATTGGGAAAAAATAGTTTTGTCTGTTTCAATATTGCCAATTTACCCCAACAGGAATTTGTTCTGTCATGTATAGTATATCATAACATGAAAAATGGCAAAACCCCCATGACAAGAACAATAACAACAAGTAAAACTACCGGTATTGCTTAGATAATAACGAGGGTTGGGGTGGGGATGGATGGGCGGTATATCTGAAACATGGAATCCACCCTATATACAAGCTTGGTTTAAATGTAATCTTACCGAAGTAAATAAACTCACCTTTGTTCACAGAAGAATGTAGACATAAACCGGTCTCCCCAACTGACAGAACTTTACTCAACCACAGAATATTTATGCTGTAAATATGTGATGCAAGTCCAACTCAAAAAGAGACTTGTTCACGTCTTCTGTACAATCTAATGTTCCAAATCAAATACTGCAAATATCCGGTCACAAATACATTACAGTAAATATGTGTATTTCTGCATCCAGTAATCTTCTTTTCACAAAAACATCGCAACAATGTAAGGTTTAGTTGTGATGTGAAATTTCAAACACTGTCAATGTGTTGTGTAGGCCAACTCAAACCGGTACTGTGCACCGTATCAAAAAATGTGATATCACACATATTGGACATTTTCTGTTGATAAATGTTTTGTCGTTTGTAAAATATTCTGTTTATTTGGATGGACGCTTATTCTTTGATTTATAGCTATCAAAAATGTATAATATACCTTTACTGTTTCAACTTTATACACACACAAACATACATACACACAAACGTACGCGTGCACACAAACACACACACACACATACACACAATTAGGCAAGAGAGTAAATCTTTTCGAGGCAATGGAGTTACCCTGAAAAAGTCCTTTGGGTTTTTTTTGTTAACACCATTCAGTTAACATAGAGGCCATCTCACGGATCTTCTTCCCTTCCTCACACTTCCTCTGACCTCTGGACTGTATATTAAGACTCGCTTCAGAGAGCCTTGTCTCTCCACATAGATCCTTCGTTTCCAAAGGGTTGTATCAGTCATCTGGGTGATAGCCCATGATGATTGGACATACATGGGATAGTCCGGGTTGAACAGCATCGACGATAGAAGAGTAGACGATTCTATGTTAGTCCACATCTTGTGACGAGAACAGGTGAATGGAATGAGAACCGAGGTTATTATAGTGGAAGAGCGGCTCGAAACGGATTGAGTTCTTTCACCACACGTGTTAGAAAATTCAGTCACAGTGCGGAGTCTGTCTTCCAGAGAAGAAACAAGGTCAAGGAGAGAAGGAGGACAGTGAAAGTCAAACGGTGACGGTACTCTTAGACATTTTGGCAGAGTTAAGGAGTCTGAAACAAATGTATCAGACTTCTTTAATACGACCCAAGAGAAAAAGACCTTCCCGAGCAAAACACTCCAACCCCGTCAACATGCCTACTACGCCTGAGATACCAACAGTGGTCACTTCTAGCAAATCATCAGGTCCAGAAGCACCGGTAGGCCTTGGCCGTTTCAGTTCCTGAGTTTGTTTTTTTTTAAAAAAACAAACAAACAATCACCCAACGGTCCTTTTCAGGGCCACCCACCTCACTCGAAAAGAGACTACTTAATGTTTGCCAAAATCAAATTAAACTCAAATCGCTTCTTTCCCATGATGAACGTGTGTGAGTGCGTTTGTGTGCGTTCTTATTATAAAAGTCAAAACCAAGAGACACTTACGTTTTTCTTTCTGGTATATTCTCATATAATTTACAATCCAATGTCACAATTCAACACTTTAAAAAGTTCATAGACTTCTTCTGTGTCTTTGCACTCTCTCCTGTTTTTGAATTTCTTCACTCACTGTCACAGGTTTTTCCTCTTCTTCTGCCTTACTTTCTTCTCGTCTTCTTTTCTTCTCTTTCTTCTCTTTCTTAACCTGTCTGGGTTCATCCTTTTCGGAGGGTGCCTCATCCTGTTCGGAACTCCTATCTTCCTCCTGTACCTGTTGTTTCTTAGGGTAGTATGAAGACCAATGTCCTTTCTTTTGACAATAATAACACGTGTTATGGCCTTTGCCTCTTTTGACGCTTGTAGTGCTTTGACGTTGTGGACATTCTGAAGACCAATGCCCTTTCTTCTGACAGATATAGCAAGGATCTTGACTTTTATCTCGAAAGGAGGGAGAGTATTCTGTCGGCTTCTCTGAAGAAAACCTTCGTATGACACATCGCAAAGCTCTGATCAGAAGTTCAATCTGTGTTGGCTCTTCCATCTTTCTGGTAGGATTGAGAGTAAAATGAATACTTTGAGGGAAGACAAAGACGTTTTATTATAGGAAGACACTGGCCTTGCATTGATATATAGGGCCCATGACGTTTAAAATGCAGTCATTTGACATTTTGCAATCAAGATGAAACGATCGCATCATTTCGTGAAGAAGGAAGAAGAAAGTAAGAGGCAGAAACGTGACCTATCGCCTCGCACAGTTGCAGAAGTCTTGGCTCAAATCCATGCCAGTGATTTTGAAGATGACATGAGTGAGCCAGAATCCAAACACAGAGAGTCTAAATCAAACCAAAGTCCACCCCATCCCCAGTAACCCCCCAAAACTACTACCACATTCGAGAGACGGATAAACGCTGCTCTAGAAAATTTAGAACCACGGCCTACACGTACACGGTGAAATTTAAATATTTCAAGTCCGACGTAGCCCTGAAGAACAAATAGGGGTTCATCACCGATTTGTGGGATTCTTTGTTAACCACACTGAAACGGCAATGTCGATCCAACAAAGACGATCGCTTGACACTTTCCATTTATCACGACAATCTGAAGTCCCCCGTTTGGATAGAGTTTAGCAGATCATCAGAATTGACCCCTTCCAAAGTCATCGACAAGATTCAACACGTACTGCAGTCCAACGACAAGTTTCACATCACCGATGGAAAAGCGACACTGTACGTGACCCACGTTTCTCTTCCTAAAGGGACCGGACGCAAAAAGGTGTTAATAGTGGACGACATTCGTAGCATTAAGCGCAGCATTGTTCGAATTAACAACCCTCAAGACACGATGTGTTTAGCCCGTGTCATCGTGATGGGAGGAACGTATGCTGAAAACAGCGACAGGGCAGAATGGAAAAGAGCCTGGCAAACTATTCAGAAATCGAACCGAGACAAAAAGCGAAGAGAAGCAGAACTCTTATTACAAGAACCTGGCCTATCTAAAGACACATCCTGTGGCATTCCTGAAATGCAAAAATTGTGAGACGTCTTAGCTCCACGCTAAACGTTGAAAGTACACCCTTAAGAAGTGTGCAGACCTCTGTTGTTTCGAAGCAAAAATTTCAAAGACGGAAAATACATTCAGGTCTATCATCACGATGAACATTTCGATGCCATTACCAGTATCACCGCATTCCTGGGATACGGTTATTACTGTAAGAAATGTGACTATGGCTATAACAATCGAGAGCAACACAAGTATTTCAGATCGAAATGTAAGGGATGTTTGGCCTCTAAACCCTGCCTGGACGAAGGACAAGAACGAGTGCATTGCCCGACTTCTCAGCGCACTTTTGTCAGCCCTACCTGTTACCAACAACATCTGAAAACGCAAGGTTCACAGAAAAAAATGTTTGTCAACTCCTGAGATTGTGTCCTACTTGTGGTCAAGTTCTACGTAGCAATAATGCCAAGGCACACGTATGTTCAGGAAAAAAAAGATGTTATATTTGTCACCAAATCGTGGACTTGGAACACGAATGCTACATTCAAAAATACCAACCCAAAGAGGAGGAGGAGGAGGAGGAGGCGGAGGCGGAGGCGGAGGAAGATGACCAGAAGAAAGGCAATTTCATCTTTTTCGATTTGGAATGCATACAAGAGACCGGCATTCACATTCCTAATTTCTGCGTGGTTCATCGTGCGTGCGAGAAGTGCATCCAAGAACCAATCTTTTATCATTGTCCTCACTGTAGCAAGATTCCTGGAGGACGTGAAAAAATATTTCGGGGACCAAACACGCTGGCCGATTTTGCCCAATGGATCTTAGACCCCATCGACGAAACGTGGAGCCAAGAGGACATCGAACGTTACGGAGATTGCCGTCGCTATACCACAGTGATGGCTCACAATTTATCGTGGTACGATGGGCGATTTCTTCTCAAATACTATACGGAACAAAGCACCGAACGTCCTAAACTCACTTTGAACGGAGCCAAAATCATTTCCATGCAAGTAGGACAGTGCAGTTTAAAGATTCGAAGAGATACTTGGCCATGCCTTTGAGCCGAATGCCTGAAACATTTGAAAGGACAGAATTGTACAAAGGATATTTTTCCACACATTTTCAATAAAGAAGTCAATCAACACGACGTTCTACTCCATTTGCCTGATGCTTACTACTACGACCCCGACAACATGTGCACCGAACAACGAGAAGCTTTCTTCGCATGGTACCGCACTCACGTCCCAGACCCTTCGACTTTCAGGAAGAAATGTTAAAGTATTGTCGATCAGACGTGGACATTGTACGGCGTTGCTGTGGAAAATTTCAAGAACTCTTCAAAGAGCACGGAGGGATCGACCCCTTGACAAAAGCCTGCACTATCGCCAAAGCGTGTTCCGCATACGATTCATGACCGAGAAGACCCTGGCTGTCATACGCCCTCAAACGACGAACTTTGTCAAACGTCAATACTCGGTCAAAGCCCTATGCTGGCTACATTACTTGTGCGACAAGGAAGACAGATGGATCCAACATGCTCAAAACGGAGGAGGTGAAAAGACCATCGGAACGTATTTTGTGGATGGGTGGGACTTAGAGAACCCCAAGATCGTGTACGAGTTTAACGTTTGCTTATTTCACGGATGTTTGACCTATTACCCTTAACGGTACATTAAAAATCAGTTTTTACAACTTACCATGGAAGACTTGTACGAGACCACCTGTCAGCGACGCTTAAAGTTAGAACAGCAAGGATACGAAGTGGTAGAAATGTGGGAACACGAGTACTATCACCGTTTGAAAACCGATCACGAGTTTAAACGCATCTTGGAATGTTACAAATTGGTGGACCCTATGAACCCGCGGACAGCTTGTACGGAGGACGCACGAATGACACCTGTTTGCTGTACCACGCCGACTAGGAGAAAGGAGAAGAAATCAAATACTTCGATGTGTGTTCGCTGTATCCTTACATGTGCATATATTGTCACTTTCACGCAGGGCACCCACAATTACTGACGTAACACATCGACCTGGACAACATTCGACAATACGAAGGATTGATTAAATGTAAAGTCATGCCTCCCACCGACTTGTACCATCCCGTTTTACCTCACCATTGCCAAGGAAAACTGATGTTTCCCTTGTGCTGTACTTGTGCCGAAACGTGCAACCAAGACCAACCTTGTCAGCACACACAGGAAGAACGCACCTAGACAGGAACGTTGGTCAGCGTGGAATTGTTTAAAGCTCTGTTAGAAGTGTACGAAATTTACCACTTCCTAAGACAGAGCATTACACAAGCGTGACGAGACTCAGAAAGGAATTTTCGCTGACTATGTGGATGCCTTTTTGAAACTGAAACAAGAAGCTAGTGGCTATCCTTCCTGGTGCCACACTCCCGAAGACCAAAATAAATTAAAAGATACATACTTGGAGCAGGAAGGCATCACTTTAGACCACGTGGAGAAAAACGAAGGAATGCGATCATTTGCCAAAGTGATGTTAAATTCTTTGTGGGGCAAAATGGCACAACGACCGTGTTTACCCAAGACAGAACCTTCCCGCTACTTCCAGAAGATTCACGAGAAACATAAATACATGAAACAAGCGGACGTCTTTCGTGAAGTCTTGATCCTGGTGATTTACGAAGACGGACTGGACTTTGTACAAGCCGTCGAGTTTGGAAATGTCATCATTGCAGCCGACTTGACAGCCCATGCTCGCTTAACATTGTACGAAGCCTTATACCAATTAGGAGATCGTGTGCTGTATTTTGACACGGACTGTTGCATCTACATCGATCGCATGTGTCAACCTCACCCTGACATCGAAGGAGACCGTTTAGGAGCCTGGATAGACGAGCACCCCAACGACAAGATTCGAAGTTTTGCTAGTGGCGTTCCCAAAAATTACGGCTGTGAATACCGTAACCCACAAGGACAAGTGCACACCTAGTGTAAAGTGAAAGGATTGACTCTTAGTTATCGCACCAGTCAAGTAGCAAACTTTGGGGTATTGAAAAATACCTTTGAGTCTGGAGAGGATCAACATCTTAAAGTGACCACCTACGAGTCTCAAAAGATTGTACGTTTAGCCACACACCAAATCGTCAGTTGACCTTTGTAAAAACTGTATCAAATCGTGTACCAGAAGCGAGTGCGGCTTCCCAGTCACTTCACTTTACCTTACAGACACGACGATATTGGTCAGCATATAAAAAGGGAAAACGTCCATGACCGATAGTTCATTGTGACTACCATTGCCAAGCGAGAAAAATGAATCCTAACAAACAGTCAAAAATTCAAGTTCGGTGATTCTCAAGTGGAGTGCGATGTTGTGCCTTGCAATTGCAGGGATGTCGTACGCTGTGACCTCAGCGATTCAGTACCACATCATGGAAACTTTGATATGACTACTGCTACCACTACTACCATACCTACCATGGAAAGTGATGCTGTGCGTGTCAAACCTGACGGATGCGACAACGATGCCACTCGTTATTGTGGGCTCTTTACTGGTTTTCATTGTCGATGTCATCCTCCACGTGAAACCATGCGACTACCACCCTACGTATGTTATCCATGCCTGAGCAAACTACTGCAGGTTTCACCGTACTCTCATCGAAATGAGCCTGTGAAAGAAGAATATTCCTTCCCTGTGCATTTGTCTGAATACTGCAACTTTGAAAGTCGTTTCCAAACCTTCCAAGGAAAGTGGCCTAAATATCTGGGAGGACCTACCCCCGCAGAATTAGCCAAAGCCGGATTTATCTAGCTGGGCGAGGCGATAAAGTCAAGTGCTTCAGTTGTGGTGTGTCACTTCACCAATGGGAGCAGAATGATTCGGCTTACCTAGAACATGCTCGATGGTCTCCGCTCTGTCACTACCTAACTTTAGTGGGAGGATCTCAGTAATCCCCGGATGAATACTCTAGAAGAGAACATTCGTGGTTTGCTTGTGGAGTTGAGAGAACGCACTTACCCAGGCTTTGTCAAAATACAAGTCCAACGCAAAGAACAATTGCATCCCTCACGTCACTAATGTTGGAACCACTGGTATCTGAATGCTATAAGAGGACTGATTTATTTGAGAACGTTTCAGCGGTCAGGCATTGTTCAACTGGACCAGGACCAGAAGACTTTGGTTGCTACTCATCCTACTACTTACAAGGAGGCCATACTACATCGAATTTCAGAGGAAGAGTTAGAGGAATACCAAAATCTTTTTACGCTATCAAATTTTGTCTGCAGAGGAAAGTTCTGTGCGGTGTGTAGTGTGTGAACTAGTAACTAAACTATTTGTATACGGCGACGGAGTAGGATGAATTCTGTGCAAAAGTACATTTATTACCTCTGACAAAAAGAGGCATAAAAACTGCTACCATGTCACGACCTTTATCATTCGTGATACAACAGATTCCATGGAAGGAAGTCAATGACAGTATTCAGACTGTGGTGTATTCCCAACTCTTTTCGCGAGAACTATCCAATGAATTTGGCTCATCGTGTGGTGTGTGTCGTAGTGACTTGTTTTCTGGGATTTCGTTTGACAGTTGATTCCTTGTGGGCTCGGTACGATCTGTACAGTGAGGTACCACCAAAATCATGATGGTGTTTCCTTTAACTGCGCTCGAGAAACTCACTCTGTTAAAAGCGTTGCGCTTTCATCTCCAAACTTCTCGGCCCCTGTTTGAAGATAAGTTTCTTTGTGAAATTTTAGCCACTCTGGATGCTTACGAAGATGTGTGTTATAGCTTATTGGTTACACTCTCACTGGAGAGTTGTACGTGACTGGACAAGTTTGGGTTTCGGGGCTTGGACAAATGAAGTGACATATTGCCCAAGATTTGTGTTATGCACTAAAAGGAAAAAGTGAACTTAAAGTGTCCAGTGAAAAAGGTAACCTTTAAACCTGTGTTAGCCACAGTGCCAGAAGAACCCAACACTGAGGAATACCACTCCATTCAGGACAGAACTGTCATTGACATGGACATCCCTGAAAAGCCATTTCGGGAGGACCCCTGTGTGACTGTGCCAAGTGTAGAGACTCTAAGAAGATTACAAATGTCCCATGGACACTACACCTTCGTCAAAACAAATGTTCTACTGTGACTTGTTTATATTCCACTTTGATCGTTTTGATGAGTATTTTATCGATGTATTTAACCATTAGGATTTTATGTATTTTTGACTTTAGTGTTCAATTATATAACTTTTGAAATAAACGTGTCCTGAAAAAGTATAAAAGCTCTTGTCTTGTCTGTCTTCCTGTCAAAAGTGACATTCCCTGCACTACGGCAATCTCTGCTGTCTCTGCTTCCTCTTTCTCCACTTTCAAAGTCATCGATGAAAACTTAGATCGTGCCAGTTGGGAGGCCTTGTATCTTCATCATCCGTTAACATGTTAATTGCTGGACCCAGCGGTTAGGCAAAACCGAATTTGTCAAACGTTTGATCGAACAAAAACATCATTTGATCGATCGTCCACCTAAACGAATCGTGTGGTGTTACAAAGGGTGGCATTCGGCGTACCGTCTTCTGCGAGAAAGTCAAGGCGATTCCGTTGTATTTCTGGAAGGCATTCCTGTTGAAGACGACGGGATCGTGTCAGACCCCAGTCAAACCCATCTGGTCATCTTCGACGACATGTTAGGAGAAGACGAAGAAGAACTTAAACTGTAGGTTACTCGCAATGGACATCATCGTAATGCCAGTGTCATTTACATCACACAACATTTGTTTCAACAAAGTAAAACGCATCGCACCATCAGTCTCAATGCTCATTACGTGGTTTTGTTTAAAAGCCCTAGAGATAAATCGCAAGTGCAAGTGTTAGCCAAACAGTTAGGAACTCCTTGGTTGACTCATGCGGACGACGATGCCACTCAAACTCCACATGCCTATTTACTCGTGGATTTAAAACCCACGACCCCAATTATTTGCGGTTTCGTACCCATCTGTTTCACCACTGGTGCCAAGAAGGAGGGCCTGTCGTGTACACGTCCACGTCGACTTAACAAAAACCAAAATATAAAAACCTCGGTCACTTTTGGCCTCTCTCACACATTGTCAACATGACGTCCCTTCAGTCTCATCTTCCAGTCAAATTGACTCGTGCCTTGTACGGCATCAGTCGCGAAAAAAATTCACAAATACGTGCTCGAGTCTTACAAGCTAATCGCAAAGAAGGCTTACGATGGTTTACGGTGACAGCACGTCAATTACTGCAAGGCATCATTTACATCCCTCATCAAACCAAAACCAAAGTAGCCTTGACATAACTGGCAGATCTTCGGAACGACACCCAAACCAAAAACGCAAATCAATTTGAAACCTGGAGAAAGCGGATCTCTAGGAGGTGTCATCATTCGCTCCCGCTTAAATTGGGATCCCAATGTCCCCAAAGGCCTCCCGCAAAAGAAAGCCACTCCCTGACCTAAAGGTACCGAGAAGAAAAAGAGCAGTGGTGTCAAGACCAGGTCACAGCCTCAGAAAAAGAAAAGCACCCAGAAAAGACCACAGAAAGCAGCTTCTACCCGCAAAAGAGGCACTGCGGCCAGGACGCAACCTTACACCTCCAAACCACAATCTTCAGCATCTTTGACTGCATCTCCGGTAGCCTCAGGTTTTTCCACTTCTTCGTTGCTGGTGATGCCAGCCAAAACCCTATTTGACAAGCATCTTGTTTATTTGACGAAAAAAATGGAAACCTATGAAGATGTGTTCAAGTCTAGCAAAGCTGACCGAAGCCTACGTGAATTTACATAGTGTCATGCAAAACCTGACACCCAAGCCTGATGAGAATGTCCGGATGTTAAAAGTGGCCCAAGACCTGACAGAAGAGGTCTTCAGAGATGTGAGGGTTTTGGTTGTGGGGGATTGGGGTGGGGTGCCTCCAATATTTATTTAAATTATTGTAGAAGTCCCACCCAGGCTCGATTTTGGTTGGAAGTTGATTTAGTGACAGTTAGATATACCGCTCCGAGCCCCCAGTCAGCAATGCCGACGGTTAAATGAATAAAGATACAAAAAAGGGTGAAGTTCAATAATGACAATTTAATAACAGTTAAAAGATCAATAGTTCGAATTTCCCAAATACAATTCTTCCGCTCGACCCTTTTCTAGCCTATCGCATCATTTGATTCGTAGTGTGAGAGATTTCCACCTGTCCTTGTGTACTACTCATCTGTGTATTCTTCTCTATCTCCTAATTCCCTCTCGTCCTCCCTGACTCCCTCCAAGTTCCTTCTCCTCCTCCTCCTCTATTTCCTCCTCCAGACCACTTTCCTCCTCCTCCTCTTCTATCCCTCTTTCTATGTCGACTGCACGTTGTCGACTCCGACTGCACTGTCAGTCTCACTTCCGTCTCGCTCTTAGAGACTCGGGACTACTGAACTTAAACCGAAAGTTCTGCCCCCGAAAAGCTTCCTGTGAAAACACAAGGATGGTACAATATTTTCCTCAGCGCTCACATCTCACACTACACACAACCTATCATCAGATAAGGCTATTAAATTTCACCGGCCACGCATTCATTCACACCGAAATACGCATACATTCTTCTATGGTAAACACTACATAATAACACAACCTGATGGAAGCATGGTATTAATTACTCTTATACATACAACAATAAATTGCTTCACATCAGTACATCCTCATAATTCCATTACACGAACCAATAAACAACAATCAGACGCATATCTTTACATCACAACTCATACCAAATATACAATTTTCAAATATCCATGCTCTGATATATTCACACATCTATCGTAACTAATCGTACATAAATCAATCATTTTCCTAAACTCCAATTCAAACATGCGTAAACTCTAACATAACGCATTACTAAAGGTACTGGTTACTACGAAGTAACCTACCAGCGAATTACAATATTAACTCTGACGGACTAGCAATCTACATAATTCTCTACGTAAACTCAAATTCATGTCTCAAATACGCTTATACATGAAACACTACAAGGTAATTCTACATACTAAAACAATCCCAGTAATTAAGTATACATGCTACAAATACTTACAATTATGACGCCGTAATGTTTTGCAAAAATCGAGCAAATAGCCCACTGACCTTGTCGAAGCTTTTCCTTGTCTTACAATTCTGGTCCTAAGATTCCCGCCAAATTACGAGTGGCTTCTCTCGGAGTATCCTTCGCTAAACCCGCTAGATCTACTTCTCATAATCTGCCCAGGTATACTGATAAATTTACTGCACGTTTAAGCTAAAATTTCGATCTAAGGTTTACTCCCACCCTCTATCTTAATTCCAATTGGATGTCGCTGTTGACGGTCCCAATCAAACTTACTGACAATGTCTTCTCGCTTGTCTGTCTACGTGGCGGGTGAGAACACGCCCCGTTCACCCTGCGGGCTTCCCTTTGATCCCTGGACCCATGGTTTAACGTCTGGGTGTGAGGACGACAAGCCCTTTGACTGGCGGCTATTCTATGATCTGGGTGGCTGGCGACTTGCATACTCAATTAACACTATTTTCGGCTATGTTTACACATCAAACGCGGTCATAATATATCCAACTTTTATACATTTCCTGATACCTGGACTGCGAAACGTGACAAGAGATGAAATCAAGAAGTAGCAAGAAGAGTGGACAGAGAAGTACAGACTTCATAAACAGCAGAGAGAACAGAAACAGCAGCAGCAACAGCAGCAGCAGCAGCAGGAGCCAGACTGAGGCTTTGTAGACTGCCGTGGGAACACGAAAGTGTTCTCCTTCTCCTTCAGAAGATGCAGACCCTATCCTGTGGGAAAGCCTGCAGCCAGACGGGGACGCAATCGTAGACGATAAGAGATTGCCATAACCCCGCCAACAAAACAGCCCTTTTCAGGGCTACCTCCAACAATCTAGAAAAGAGATAGTAGTCAAATTGCTAAAGTATTTGTCTGTTTTTGTGTGTTAGTAGGTTAAAAAATAGAAGTTTTTCTATAAACACCTCGTTTCTCTGACTTGTATGATAGTGTGTGTTTGTCTGTAGGTAAAAAAGTGAACGTGAGTGTTTCTTTTAGGTCCGCGCGTTCTGTTTTAACTATTCACTTCCCTTAAAGCAATTGGTTTGCCATGTTCCTATCCAGACCTATTATACCACAGTAACCCTTACCGGAACATAACCAACGAGTCAATTTTGCTCTTCCTTAGAGAGATTGATAAAATTGGGAAAATTTAATTCATACTCCAACTCGTCACAGTTAATCATAACAAACAGTAGCAAACAGTTGCCTGACGTTAGCCACACCAAATAATCGAACCAGGGGGGTGCGAGATTGGGTGGGGGCTTTGGTTTACGAGTTGAAAGGTGTGGTTCGTCGGGCAATGCAATGCGACTGTATGTATCCAGGTTCCTTGTTTACCAACTTACTTTTCTATACCTTACAATTCAACTGCCATATACGGCATTGGGATTGGGATTCGTCAAGCATCGCAATATGACTACAGGTATCCAAGTCGACAACCATCTATCACAATTTTTCCTGAATAAAATTACTAACAACTCCTCTTTTGTCTCTTCTACATCTTGTGATACAGTGGACCATTAAAATACAAACAATTAAACTTGCCCATTAAACTTAGTCATTATAAGGTGGCACAAAACCCAGCCATCAGGACCAGCTGCACAATGCGGCAACAATTTGACTGATTAATTAACTAAATATAACGTAAGACCCCAAATTAGCTTTATAAGGCAGCTTAAAACCAAAAGCCATCAGGACCAGCCTCACAATGCGGCGCATTAAAAATCTTGAATCTACATAATATAGACATAGCATAAGACCTCAAATTATCATTATAAGGTGGCTCAACTCCAAAGCCATCAGGTTCAGCCACACAAGGTGGCGCCTTAAATTAATTTAGGAAATAGGATCCAAACCTAGATGTATGTAAGGTGGCAAAACCCAGCCATCAGTCACCAACTAAATAGTAACTAATTAAAATAAATTTAAATTAAAATTTAGCATAGGTTGGCCCATTATATCATTACCACCTCTATAAGCAGCACAAATAACATTGCCAAATTATAATTACGTCTAGACGCCAACATTTATTTTTCGGAAAATAGGGATTCAAAAAGAACCCGGATGTACAGCGTCTTCCTCACGACCACCTTTCCTGCCTTGCCACGACCGGGCATTTTTTATCTAACCATGTGAGTGCGTGGGAGTCAATTCCCACTCCCCACTTGTCTCGTGGAACTCAAAGTTCCGAATACGAACAAAATCTATCAGCACACTCTGTGTGCATTAAAGCGAGGGGTGCTCGGCACTATTCCGTCCCACTCGAAAAAATCAATCATCCTCGAATGGGGCATTAATCGGTCGCACATGCCCAAGTTGGCAAAAGCGACCTTAATCCAAATTAAGTAAGAAGTAAGCAGTCTGGTTTCCCATCTCCAACGTGACAACACCAAAGAAAATGAGTAGACTACAAAAATTTCTTGAGCTTCAGATGCACCTGGAGTATGCCAGGCTCCTCCTGGACGAGATGGCGATGGAGGCCATAGCAGAATCTGCCCAGCTGGAAGAAGAGGAGGAGGAGAGGAAAAAAAAAAGAGAGAACAGGAAAGGATCCTGCCTCATCTCATGCTAAGGCCTGTGTGTGAGGTGAAACCCATGGTGAGGACACCTCCACAGCCATTACCAGCACCACGGCCACTACCAGTACCACAGTAGCCTGGAAACTTTAAATTTATCTCCTAATAGGAAAAACCCCATTCAAATTGCTTTCAACTACAATTCAATGGCAACCTTGGAGGGGGTTGCACCAGAACTTTCTACCCCACCCTTGCCAGACGTTGGGATACCAGCTCCAGTGGGAGAGGATAAAACACTCCCAGACCTAACTGAAAACCAGACCGCACCATCTCCACTTTCTCACGGAACCGAACCATCCAACCCTCACCCAACGTCTAACCCAAACTCTCCACCATATCTGATCCAATCCCCAATCACATATCTACCACCAATGCATATCCCCGTTACCTCCTTCACCCACAACCCCTCATTTTCAGCTTTCTCAAAACCAACATGCAAATGCTGCGACAGACGCTCAAAGTCTCACCATTGCTATTACTAACCGTGGCAATAAGAACGAGATAAATCAAGTATCTCCCATACCACCAAAGCTACAAACCAAAAGCCCTAATAGACCGAACAGCAACCGCAAGACAAAAATCAAGGTCAACGACAAAACAAAATCCAAGGCAAATCCCTCACCAAAGGTGATTTACTCCAGTCAAACGCCAGCAAAGGAAACAGAAACAGAAGAACTAGTAGGAACAGAAGAAGAACAAACCAGTTTCCTCATGCATGCCCTATCACCTTCCCCCCGAAAGGAAAAATCACCGGAACAGAAAATATATCAAGGAAAAGGAGAAACACCTGCCAACGGAATATCAAACGCCAAAAAGACGAAGATAGAAGGTACCAAGAAGACAAACCAAAAAATGCATGCACCCATCCAGGAACTTCTAACATCCAAACCCCAGGATACTAATCCAACGAAAGAAGGAAAAAATAAAAAGATGGAAAAGAACAAACCTGCTACCCGAGAAAAATTTCAGAACAAGAACACATACCACAGCAAAGAGCACACACCCTTCATCACCTGCGGTAACTCCAAATCCGTCAGTCTCAGCACCAGAAGTATTGCATCGGCCCTGACGAAAACACACTCAGCTGCCTCTCAAATCATCAGGCCAAAAACCAACTACGTTATAGTTAGATGTAGTATCCTCAAGCAGGTGGCCAAGTATATGGAAATGCAGTACATCGGTCCAATCAGAATATCCTTAATAAGGCACAGCGCACTAAAACCAAGTTCGTCGAACAAGCATCAACAAGATGCTATCAAGAATAGGAATAAGGAAACAAGGACAAACCAAATAAAACCAACCAAACATAATGTAGCCTACAATAAAGTCCTAACGCTCAATGTGAAGCACAACTTAAGCAACGCTGAGATTGCCCCAGAGTTGATAACTCAAGGACCTGATATCTCCAGTGCATGAAGACTACGGACTAACCGTGGTCTTGTGTCCTCGGCCATTTTACTGGAGTTCAACTCAAACCCCCCACTACTTGTCTTCTTTGATGGCTACTCATACCCCCTTCAGGAATACATCAATAAGCCTCGTTTCTGCAGTAATTGCAAATCATGGGAACACTACGCAAACAAATGCAAATTTAGGAAAAGATGTGACACTTGTGGTGGTAGCCATAATAACAAATGCAAATTCCGGGGTCAAAGATGTGTAAATTGTAGTGGACTCCACCACCCTTTCTCTGACGAGTGCCCATATACCAAGAAGGAAAAAGAAACTATTCCACTTATGACGGAACAGTACCTAACATATCCAAAAGCTAAAACACTAACCTGCCTACAGAATATTCAGCAGGAGAAGGAAACAGTACCCAGTCGCCCAAATAACCCTATTCACAATCCCCCTACACCAAATCAGCTGACAAGGAGACCTTCCCGACCACCCTCAAAGGGGATCGGTAAGCAGGTGGAGCACCCTTCCACCAAAGAGGGCAATGCAAATGTTCACAAAATACCAAACTCAGACTTAAACCGATCACCCATCAAGATGTGTGCACTAAATCAAAAAATGAAACCGCACACAAAACGAATAACAAAATAATAAGCAATGCAAGTGACAAAGGTACAAGCAATGCAAGTAACACAATGATACTGCCCCCAGAAATCTTCTCTCATACCACCATTATTTTGTACCTAAAAGACTTATTAGCAGGCATCACAACCCTCACTCAAAATAATCAAATATCATGCATCCTTTTCTTCAAACTGCTTCTAGATTTGTTAGAGAAACACCTTGTTTACATTCAATAAATATGACGGATATCATCAATTAAAATAATTATATATATATATATATATATATATATATATATATATATATATATATATATATATATATATATAAAGGACAAAACTAGGAAAAACAAACTAACAATCTGGCAGTGGAATAGCCGGGATCTTAATATAAATAAACCTGAATCACTGATCAAACTTAATAAGACCATCCACAACCAGATATCATTTGTATTCAAGAAACGTTATTACATCAAAACTCTAAATATTTACCAAAAATCCCCGGTTTTTCCACCAGCAAATTCGTTATGAGAGATAACGAAAGCAGAGGAGGGGGGAGGTCTGGCTATCTTTGTCAGCGACTCACTCCCTAATACATCCTTTGAACAACATTCAAACCCCCAAATTAACTCAGAACACCCTATAACCCTTGAATGCCATTCGGTACTCATACACATTAGCCAAGTTACAATTGAAATTTTTAATATTTATGACAATGGAAAACCATGTACTGTTTCACCTCTAAACTATACACAGTTGGCCAGCTCTGCGAATGAGTATATAATCTGTGGCGATTTCAATGCACATAGCAAACGATGGGAAGGAACTCACCTAAATAATAGAGGCTCAATAATTGAGGAATGGGTATATAATAATAACCTAGTTATACTAAATGACGGGACCAAAACTAGGATTAGCCCAGAGGACGGTTCTCTATCAGCACTAGACCTGACGATCTACACCCCTAAACTAGAAACCATGACATATTGGGAAGTGGATAGGAAATTCACATTAGGTAGCGACCATTTTCCAATACACATAACCATAAATCTTACAACATAATCGCCACATCCTCAAAAATTCCGAAATGGAGATTGGATAAAGCCGACTGGCATACATTCAACTCCTCCCTTTCCGGCATAACTATAGCAAATTTGCTGGACGAAGATATTGACACATAAAAACAAAAGCCATAAATGCAGCTGCCACAAAAAATCCCCAAAACAGGAAAAGGGAACAATTCAATTGCAAAATCGTCCATCCCATGGTGGAACTATGATTGCAAAAATATAATCAAAGAGAAGAAGAAATCCCTAAACAAATTCCGGCACACGGGTCAATCAACAGATTATGTTGAAATAAAAATCCAAGGAAAAACACACAGCTTGTTAACCGAAGAGCAAAGGAAACATCATAACAAACATACTGCTCCACCCTCGATATTAATCAATGCAATTCCAAACAGGTTTGGAGACAAATAAAAGCCATGAGAGGCAACAATGGTAACAGCATACCCA
Source organism: Megalonaias nervosa (assembly GCA_016617855.1). Lineage (NCBI taxonomy): Eukaryota > Metazoa > Mollusca > Bivalvia > Unionida > Unionidae > Megalonaias > Megalonaias nervosa. The sequence goes on along the minus strand of JAECUM010018015.1, from coordinate 35,016 downwards.
GTATCAACAGAGTGATAATCAACAAAGATAAAGCTGAACAACTGGCAAAACATTTTGCCGGAATGAGCAGCAGTAATAATCATTCAGTACAATTACAGACACACCGAGCAACAGTAGAGCGTAAGTATCCTCATCTTTTCACTGACATGGATCCCAAATATTCCCCTTTTAATGCTGATTTTTCCATTGAAGAATGGAAAATAGCTATCAGAGGAAAAAAATCCACCTCTCCAGGAGAAGAAAATTTAGGATATGAATTTTATAAAAACATCCCTCCCATCATCGAAGAAATCCGGCTAGACATGAAAAATAAATCTTGGAAGACAGGACAAATACCTAAAAAATGGAAACAAGCCATAGTCATCCTAATTCCAAAAGCCGGTAAAGACCCAACCGAACTATCATCCTACAGACCAATCTCACTCACAGACACTATTTGTAAGGTGATGGAGACAATGATTAACAACAGACTCAAACACCACCTTGAAAGTGACAACCTTATCTCAAAGAACCAACGTGACTTCCGTAACTAAAGATCCACCTTGGACCAACTACTAAGGCTCGAGTCCCGCATTAAACTAGCATTTAACGCTAAGCGAAAATGCGATCGACATCTCATAGCGATTTTTCTAGACCTTGAGAAAGCCTCTGATCTGGTTTGGACCGATGACCTTATCGCTAAGCTGAACCATTATGGGATCAGTGGTCACATGCACAAATGGATCCAAAACTTCATAAAAGGAAGACAAATCAGAACCAGAATAGGGGACCAGTATTCAGAAAACCACGAGCTAGAAAACGGTACCCCTCAAGGAAGTGTGTTAAGCCCATCTATCTTTAACATCATGATCAACGACCTTGAACACGCTGTCGAGCTTAGAAAAATCGACTTATCACAATTTGCTGACGACAGTGGCATGTAGAAGGCGGGCAACCCATACAGCCAACAACTAATCGCTGATCTACAAACCAATCTAAAAAATATTAGTAAATGGGCTGACAAATGGGGGTTCAAACTATCTAAAGGAAAAACACCTGCAATTTTTATCTCCCCTAATGCTAGATACATGATAGAACCACCCACCCTGTACATACAAGGCTAACCCATTATATTTGGAAAAGTAGCTAAATTTTTGGGTATGTATTTCGATCAACAGCTCACATGGAAACACCACATTACGGAATTAATACGCAAATGTAATGGTGACCTAAACCTCCTCAAAAACATCAAAGGCTTAAAGTGGGTAGCCGACAAAGACACGCTCGTAACGCATTATAGGGCCCTAATTAGGTCAAAATTGGACTACGGGTGTCAGACCTACACTTCAGCCAAACCTTCCCTCCTCAAACGGCTAGACATAATCCAAGCCAAAGCGTTACGTATATGTGCAGGTTCCATCAAAAACGCTTCCAAAGAAGAACTGCAGATCCTCACAGGCGAAACATCATTAACACTGAGAAGAGAAGAACTGACCCTAAGATACGCAGCCAGAATCTCAGTTACATTACCCTAACCATCCTACAAGAGACCTCATCAGCAGACACAATATCCCGTTTAGCCAAAGACTCGTACTCTTCCCACCCTCAGGAAAATAGATCCGTACATTAAGGAAAGAACTCAATATTAACAGCCTTCAAGCAGAGCCCATCCAACACCCAGACCCTATACAATGGGCTTGCAAAAATCCAAGTATAAACTTTCTAGCAACAACCTTTGGCTCCAAACAAGACCAACCGCTAGAGGTAAGATCCAAAATCCTAACAATAATTGACAATTCCTATAAAGAATTTGTCAAAATCTACACAGATGGATCAAAATCAAAAGACCCAGACAGAACTGCTGCAGCCCTAACTATCCCGGAATTAGATAAGAAATTAGGAAACAGACTTCCGGATAATTGCTCTATATACACAGCAGAATTTTGGGCCATATTTGAAGCAGTAAAATTGGCAAACAACCAAATATTCCACAAAACGCTAATAATTAGCGACTTAGTGTTTTAAAATCCCTAGAAACCGGAAACTCAAAGGGGCAAGAAAACCTCCTGAAAGAAACAAAATTGCCTCTAAAAAACACGATGAAACAATATCAAATTGTAGAATTCATGTGGGTGCCTTCCCATATCAACATACTCGGCAATGACAAAACCGACTTGGCGGCAAAAACCAAATTTAATGACCCACACCCCACACATATTGAGTACAGCATCCCAGAGATATATAGCATGATATCCAAAACAATCACATCAAAATGGCAAACCGAGTGGGATTCATGCCCCAAAGGTCATACGCTGTATTCGATACAAAAAATAGTGAGTCGCAAAACCAAAGCCCCAATAACAATCAGCAAGCATAATCAACGAGTCATAAATAGGATTAAAACTGGCAAAATTTTGCTAGCAGGCAGTATGGGGAAATACATTCAACTTAATAAAGAAAGAGGAACCAATTGCCCCCACTGCCCCAATTCTGAGGATCTCCAACATGTATTCAATATCTGCCCTAGATACAAAATGCCAAGGGAAAAACTTATCAGTTCTCTTAAAGACATTGGTTCTCCATACACCTATCCGGAATTACTATCCCAGAGCAACCCACACCCAAAGCTAACTAACGAATCCATACTAATTTTCCTCAAAGAGATAGATAAACTAGGGAAAATCTAATACTATCTCAATAAGCAATGTAATATGACAAATACAACACCACCTTGTTCATTTCAATAATAAACTCATAATTAAAAGAAAAATCGCACCCAAAACGAATAATGTAGCTGATGCTGCTTCCATACAGGCGGCTGTGAATTTACTAGACGCCTTAATGAATTTTTTGCCGGGGTGGGGAAGTGGGTGCGGAGGTGGCATACGCTATATCACCCAAGTAGTTGTGGTCCAGCCTGTGCGCGGGCCGATGCTACACCTGCACCCATTACCTACTACGATACTGCAGGCCGCGTTAAAAGTATGATTCGTCGAGCAATGCAATAAGCGATAAGTAAATAAGCAATGCAATATAACTATTGGTCCCATCCTCATACATTTGTTTTATAAATTTTATGATTCATTTACCCCTATCAACCGCAATACCATCATGTTCGTTTCAATAATAAACTCAAAATGGAAACAAACATCACACCCAAACGAGTCATTTAACTGATGCCACTTCCATACAGGCGGCTATGGATTTACTAGACGCCTTTATGAATTTTTACCGGGGTGGGGAAGTGGGTGCGGAGGTGGCATACGCTATATCACCCAAGTAGGGGTGGTCCAGCCTGTGCGAGGGATGATGCTAGACCTGCACCCATTACCTGCTACGATACTGCAAGGGCGTCAAATGTATGGTTCGTTAAGCAATGCAATATGACTGCAGGTATCAAAAAGTGGTCGACAGCCAATCCGTCCCAATTTCTCCCAAGCACAACTACTAACAATTTCTCCCTTCTTTCTTATACATCTCGTGATGTAGTGGATCATTAAAACATTAGCAATCAAAACTGGCTCATTAAACTTAGTCATTATTATGTGGCTTAAACCCCAGCCATCAGGACCAGCTGCACAATGCGGCAATTATTTGACTAACTAATTTACTAAGTATAGCGTAGGACCCCAAATTATCTTTATAAGGTGGCTAAAAACCCAAAGCCATCAGGCCCAGCCACACAATGTGGCAACTAAACTAGTTGACTAAGACATAGGAACCAAAAATTAGATTTATAAGGTGGATAAACTCAGCCATCAGGTCCCCCGCACAATGCGGAAAACGTTAAATTTAAGTAAGTTTCCCTAATTATCAACTTATTAAATAAATTCCAATAAAATATCTTAGGTAGATCCACTGTGTCATCTCTTCCACTACAAACAGCACAAATATTTTTTCTAAATTATAAATACGGCAAGACAACACCATTTATCGTTCTGAAAAAAGGGAGGTAAAAAGTAATGATCCTGGATGTATGGCGCCTCCACCTTTGCAGTCCGACCCTCCTTTCCTCCGCCGGACATCTTGTACGCAAGTGAGTGCGCGTGGTCTATTCCCACTCACCACACGTCCAGTAGGAAAGCATTGTCTCGAAAACGGACAAATCAATTCGCACACGGTGTGTGCATTAAAGCGTTATGGGACGCGGCACTATTCCGTCCCCCTCGAAAAAATCAATTAGCCCCTGTGGGGGCATTATACGGTCGCGCATGCCCCAGAGGGCGAATGCGACCTAAATCCAACTAAGTAAGTAAGTTCGCGCCATCATTATCGACCAGCAAAGGAAGAAGCAACACATAAGCAATACAGAGTTAGAGATGGAAGTGCTGATACCAGAGCAAGCCATGAATGCAATCCTAGGTCTTGGTCTAAGACTATCAACAGGCTGGAGCCTGTAAAAAGAACAATGCTTTTACTAATCTGGGAAGCAAACGAAACAAATTGGAAAGTAAACGCCCCATGCAGGAGGAAGCAACAGAAGACCAACAAATAACAGGAGAGTAACAAAACCCAGGCAGACAATGGGTAGTACAGCCACAACTTCTCCAGTTATAATTTCTGCTCCAACATTCTCAACACAAGCTACGCAGCCCAGTATGGTTACGGGGAATCGACTATCTTCGCCTAATGAGATTCGAAGAAATGCTGGAGCTGCATTAACTACACTAAGAAGGGCGCAAACCGAGGCACTTGCAAAGGAAAATCAAAAAGAATTATCAACAACATTTCCTAAAACAATTACACGGACATTAACATTAGTGGAGGAGCCGAAAACTACTACCAAACACACAACCACAACAATAACAACAACAAGTAGAGAAATATCGGGAAAACAAAAAAAAAGAAAATTTAACAACAACCTCAACTGCAGTTAATACATAAAAAAACAACTTGAATTACAACAACAACCCATAACGAGACCAGTGCCACAACATCAAATGGCTACACCACAGTCCAAATTTACCAGTTATGTAGCGGCAACTAAAGACACGACTGACTTTTGTTCCTCTACCAGTGAAGAAATTATAGAGGAATAAGAAATGGATCCTGACAGACAGAGACTTCTGGACCTAGGATTAGAACTACGCTTGAGGATGAAAAAAAGCTAACTATTTCATCATTGCGGTTAAATACCTGGGATGGAGGTATCTTAAAACACGAAAAACAAGGCCTCAACAATGGCAATTTGGAATTAGGATCCTGAGTCAGTATTACTGGGATGCATATGAAAACCTTCCATTAGCCAGTTTAATCGAGGCAGCAAAACAGCTCACGGAGCTGTATGGACTTGAAACATTCCAGGTACAACGTTATGAAGAAAAACGTACTGCGGCTGACTGTAAAGAAGATGAAGATTACCGCAGTACATTCTAACCGCTGAAATTAAAACAGCCCTTTTAGGGCTCTATCCAGGTGCCTATTATCCTAAGGGTTCCATTTTGGCTTGGAAACCCATTTCGACTAAACCAAGACACAAAGCTTGGTCCTTTATCCACCGTTCCAAATTAAAAACCATGGGACTTGACATGGTTCATAAAAAGCAATTGGTCTCTTAGACCTAAAAATTTTCCAATTCTAAATTCAAGAACATACGTACACTATATACTTTTGGCTCTAAAATTAAGTAAAATCATTGGAAAATTCATAACTAATTCACGTGGCTCTAATTACAAATGTGGCTTCCACAAAATTGGTAATAGGATTCACCCACCATGTAGACAACTGTGTATAAATTGATATTAATTATTATCTGGCGTTTCGGGTACGTTCCGGCTGGCGTTTGGTGTCCCCTACCGGGTCCCTCTCCTCCCTACCAACTCGGACATTAAAAGACGAGTGTGTGGGCCGATTGCCATTCGTCTATAAATCATGTGCCCCGAAGAGCGCTTAAGCACGGAACCGGGATGACGTTATAAGAGTAGTACTCAATCAAACTAGACGTCTTAACCAGCTGTAAACAGACATTTATTTACACTGAGTGTGTGTTGGGTCCATTCCCACTCATGATAGCCTTCCATATAGGTCGATTGGGACTTATTGTCCCACGACCTGTTGGCTAAATTAAATAGCACACTTTGTGTGCAATAATGCTCTGCGGATGAGGCACTCATTTCTTCCCCCGCGAACAATTAATTAACCCCCGTATGGGGGTAATAACTGGTCGCGCATGCCTAATAGGTGCATACGACCTTAATTTAATCTGATCATCATCATCATCATTCGCGCCATTCAACGTTGAATAATTTAACAATGGCGACAAACCATTTGAACAAGATGATCAAATTGCAAGAGGCAGTGGATGACCTGGGGATGGCTGAGGAATTTTTAATGAGAATGGAGTATGGTGAATATAGTCTCCACCGTCTCAAAATGGAGATAAACGATTTAAGAAGATGAAGGAAAGGTTGAGAGAACTGAAAAAGGAGAAAAAGGAGGAGAAAGAGGATGCAGAAGATAAAATACAAATGAAAAGATGGAACTAAAAGATAGAAAAGGAAGAGGGGAATGAGAGAGGAAGAAAGAGGCGGAGAAGGAAGAAGAGGAGAAGGAAAAGGATGAGAAGAAGAAGAATACAAATTTAGTGAAGAAGATAAGGAAATAGTGAAAAAGACGAAGAGAGGAGAGACAATAGAAGAAGAAGATGAAACACAAAGGCCCCTTTCAGGGCCACTCCATTGCCTCAAAAAGATTGACTCTCTTGCTATATTTGTTTGTTTGTCTCTGTCTCTATGTCTCTAACCCTGTCTCTAACCACGTCTCTATGTCTATGTTTCTATTTGTCCCTAGACGCGTATTCAGGTCAGCCCTTGCTACACTGTTCCGCCCATTAAGGTCTGCCACTTGCAACATTGTTGCCAGTGTTCAGTACCGTGACGTCACCCCTGTTCAATTCCTATTGCCCCTATACAGTCCCAATCCATGTTAAACTTTCCCTTGTCCGTCTATAGTCCCACCCATGTTAAATTTCCGCGTGTTTAATTCGTCTTGTCCATATAGTACAAACACCCAAAATTAACACTGAAGTCCCATTGTCTGTATAGCATCCCCCGTCACTACTCTCATTGACTCTCAGATTTGGACATTACTTTAGATTTTGAGAATTCATTCAAAGACACTTTATATTACATGATCGGTATATCAGAATATTCAAAACTGGTGCCATATTAGGACATTTAAGACTATTGAATTCATTGTGAGCATTCTATATTCTTGGACATTGTGAAAGAACATTTAGGATTATTTGCGATTCAATTCACAATACTGTTTCTTTTGACTTTTGATAATCTTTTTTGTTCAATGTTACTTACATTTTGGTTTCACATCTTTCTGTTACATTTTTTAAGACCTAGATTGGTAACACTTAATTAAAAAGATCGTCGTGTCGACCAGTCTACTTTACTGTCTGGTCCACATTCATTCTTATTACTACATACATTCAGCTGTGTCCATGTTCTTGTAGAGTGCCTAATACAAACAATCAAGCCTTAAAGACTTCCATATGGAAGATATATACAAGGGGAACCATGCGTTATATCAGATATATACAAGCGTAACCAAGCTCAATATCAGATATATATAAGCGTAACCATGCGCTATATCAGATATATGCAAGCGTAACTATGCGCTATAGCAGATATATACAAGCGTAACCATGTGCTATATCAGATATATACAAGCGTAACCATGCTCTATATCAGATATATACAAGCGTAACCATGCTCCATATCAGATATATACAAGCTTAACCATGCGCTATAGCAGATATATTCAATCGTGACTATGCTCTACATCAGATATATGCAATCGTAACCATGTGCTATATCAGATATATACAAGCGTAACCATGCTCTATATCAGATATATACAAGCGTAACCATGCTCTATATCAGATATATACAAGCGTAACCATGCTCTATATCAGATATATACAAGCGTAACCATGCTCTATATCAGATATACACAAGCGTAACCATGCTCTATATCAGATATACACAAGAATAACCATGCGCTATATTAGATAAAGATTATTGTATATTAGATAATGTTTATTTTGAGTCAGATATTTTCTTTTAAAATAGATACATCATCACCCCAAAGGAAGTAAATCCTCTTCGTACGCTTTACTATTATTTATATAACGAGGCGAAATCTATTATAAGTAATGGTGATGGCAATTGACCTATCGCCACTTGTCAGTCATGCTGATCCATTAACCAATCAGCGAACGTAAATTAGACACACCTCAAGGCATTGCTTTCGTCCGCCATTTTCCTCCGACAAGGTGCCTGTGGCAATAATGAATTGATTATGATAAGTATTTACAAATTTTGCAATGATTTGTTTATTTCTCGATCGACAAGGGTGAAAAGAAGTCAGTGGAAACCTTGTAATTCTTGCAGTCGATATCCCGATCGTCTCAATAGAGGAATTAGATTTATTCCTTTCCCGAAACATTGACAAAACTTCGATGGATAAAGACTATTTTGTGGTCGCGTGTACGATCAGCTGAATATAGAAATATTGATGACAATAACAACATGTTTCTTTGCGAAAAGTATGTAGAAAAGCATGTCCTGTTGATGTTTTGAAGAAAGGAAAAAAAAAAAAAAAAGAAATTGAAATTGAAAATACATGCATATATAAACGTTTCTAGAATATGAGTGGAGAACCCCCTAAATTTCGGGCTTTGATGTATATTATTTTTTTGTATAGGAAGTAGTGAACCCCAGACTGCATAATTGAAAGTTTGAAAATTTTGACTTTAATGTTGGGTTGTCTTAAAAATAATGATTTATAGTGTCGATCTTTCAGACTCTTGAGTGAGCCTTTACTTTATCATGGGGCTGAAGGAGGGGTGGGGGTGGGGATACACAAAAATGTAATAATAAAGAAATACAAAAACAATGGTGTTAGATAAGTATCGTCCGATATATTAAGCATGCATTTACATGATTCCATCAACAGACATCATTGATCAAAATTCCATCTGACGAACAGTAGAACTTTAAAATTATTATGTACATCAGTATATGTTCTAAACAGTAATTATTTAGGATTTTGTTATTAATTTTTAATTCGTTTACTTCCAAGGCAGCATAAACATAAGTCAGATACGGTTAATAAGGATAAGATTATATGCCAAATACATTAGCATTTTTGGGAGCGAATTTCCTTTCACATTAATAATTTCTCCAACAAATTTAAAATTGATTTTATTACTTACTGAAATAAAACTTTGGTTATTACTATACGAACTTGAACTACAAATATAAATATTTTCTACTGCAGCATAATTTATGCAACTTTGTAATTTTACATTTTTAGGAATAATACAAATCATTTTTAATAAGTCTATCGCTTATACTGAAACATATTTACTTGCCCAATACTGCTTGTTTGTCGGAGGTTAAAATGCGGTCATGTCACGTGATTCAGTAGACGGAGCGATCTATCATCTCGCGTAAGGTCAATTACTTTATCACGTTTACAAAACGAATTAGATAAATATTGTTGCAACTACAATATGGATACTACTACCACTGCTACTACAATTTTAATAACAGCAGTACTACTAACACTACCACTACTAGCTAGACTGTGTTCGTAAAACATATCACCATTCTCACTTGTTTTGTCCAGCCTCCTAACCTTATTCCGCATGGTCTAGTCCCTTGGAGTATGGGTGACCCTAGGAAGCAAGATTTGGTCGTAAGTGTCACTTTGTCTTTTTTGCATGTTGTAAGGAATCTAAGTGGATTCCATATCTTGACCAAGCGGCAACTTCTTCAGGGTGGGATTGGAGGAGACCAATGTCAAATGTGTAGCTAAATTCGTTTTATATGATGCGAAAGTATATTTGTAGTTATATTAGGACAGAAATTTTTGAGTATAAGTATTAAGACTGAAATTTTCTCTAAATTGTATTAAAAGTAATTTTTTATTAAATTATATTGAAAGTAAATTTCCACTAAAATATATTGAGATTAATTTTATCTATTTCTATACTACAACTGTATACTATTTTAAGAAAGATTGCGCTTTTATGAGCAAGTGCAAAAATAAACTATAAAATATAATTCTCTCGTATCCAAAGGTCAGCAAATTTTAGACTTTGTGAGAAGCTGCTGAACAGGCAATTTGTTAGATCCATAATGGATGAGTAAGCTAGACGATTCATGTGTTTCCCGTGGGAAAGGACGACAGCCTGTTCTGATTCGAAATGAACGAACACGATTATCTAGATAAATTTCCATAACAAATCGTGAGGACATTTTCAAAACTGCGTATAAATTGAGAACAAGCTTGCGCAAAATCAGTCGTTCATTGATCGATCAGAAGACTCTGTCTTTCATTACAGGTAAGAATCGTCTATGTTCGTAAATTCTTTAAAATATAGGAACTTTTTAATGTTAGAGATTTTTACGGTAAAGTTCATACCTTTTTAACATTCTGTGAGTTCTTTTTATTTTATATTATAATGTAATGGAATTATTAATTGTTTTGGAGAAATTGTATTTATTTGTATTTTTGTGGTAATTATTATTGAAAATGTCGAATTCGCTACCAACTTCATGTTAGATTTAATTTGGAAACAAAATACTCTTTAAGTAATAAAGAATAATGTTTAGTAATCTATTTCAAATTAGTATTCTATTTTAAATTTAGTAAAATACATTCTTCAAAATGATTGTTGCATAAATCGCAACTATTGAATTTCATACTCTTTGGCTATCATGAATTTAATTGAGATTTAATTATTTGTATTATATTCTAAAAATGCAGAAATTATGCAAATGTAGGAAGTTAGTAAGCTCGAAGGAAAAGTATAACTTTATATGTATTTCGTGTATTATAAATATAAAGGCTTTATAAGATGTATCTCTAGAATGTAGTAATATATATCTATATATATCAATTATTCAAATAAAAGTGGTTCATTGATCGATCAGAAGACTCCGTCTTTCCTTACAGTCGTTCATTGATCGATCAGAAGACTCTGTCTTTCCTTACAGTCGATTTCGTCGTACCTCCGCATTGCCAAGTTTCCCAAAGAATGTAGTTGTATCTACACGGTTATGAGTGACACCTCCATCTTTAAGAGAGCCCGTACTTTCTTCTCTCTCTCTCTCTAATCATGGGAAAGACATCTCTTTAAAGTTACGAGTATTTCCTTCTCATAGCAGGGAATGAGAAGAAGGTTATGATAACAACACATTTTTTTCATAACAGTTATATTAATCATATCTCAATAGTTTCAAAGTTATATACCAGAAGCCCAATTCAGGTGGGTGTGAATATTGTTATTTACATCTATATTATTTGCATTTTTTCCATAATAATAGTTTGTAAGGGTTATATAGTTAATAATATCTGATTTTGTCTTTCATGTTCAGTAAGTGTATTTGTTGTTGTATTAAGCAAATATCAATAATTACCAAGATATAGGCCAGAAGCCCAAAACAGGTGGGGATATTCCTATAGGCAAAATTTACGTGGGTGGGGGATATACCCATAGACCCAAGTGAGGTGGGTAGAGGATATGCATATAAGCCCAATTTAGGTGGATGGGGATATACCCATAGACCCAATTGAGGTGGGTAGGGGATATGCCTATACGCCCAATTTAGGTGGGTGGGGATATCTCTATATTCCCAATTTAGGTGGGTGTGGATATACACATAGGCCCAGCTGAGGTGGGTAAGGAATATACCTATGGGCCCAAATTAGGTGTGTGTGGGATATACCTATGGGCCCGATTTAGTTGGGTGGAAATATACACATAGGCCCAATTTAGGTGGGATGGGGATATGCCTATGGACCCAAATCAGGTGTGTGTAGGTTATACCTATTGGTCCGATTTAGGTGGGTGGGTGATATACCGATATGTCAATAAAATTAACACTGCTAGTGCTATTTTAACTGTGTAAAACGCATGTCCCATCTCTCACCTGAGTAGTAATAGGGGATACCGTAGCGTCAATGGGAATTAGCATTACAGACCCCCCCCGGGACCGTATAGCGTCAAGAAAAAAAAGCACAGCCTGGGACCGTATAGCGTCAATGGAAATTGGGTAGAGTGACTAGCACACCCTGGGACTGTATAGCGTCAATGGAAATTTTGTATAGCGACTAGTATACCCTGGGTCTGTATAGCCATAAGCAACAGGTGGCATGATGTCACACTGGTAACAATGTAGCAAATAGAGAAGTACTGTGACGTCAGGCTACCTGAGGGAGGGCTATAGACAAACACGAATCAAGAGCGTTCGTGTTTTTAGTAGAGGAAGGGTTTTATATATTCGTTTAGGTTGGAGACAAAATGAAAATTAAGATCTTTTCGAGGCATTGGAAGTGGCCCTGAAAAGGGCCTTTGAGTTCTTCTTCTTTTATCTTCTCCAGTTCTTCCACCATGTCCTGATTTTCCCAATAATTCCTTTCTTCTTTCTCTTTTCTTCTTCGGGCATCCAGTCAGGATGTCCGAGAGCTCTGAATTTTTGTTGGATTTTCATCCAGTTCTGATTTAGTTTCTCAAACTCTTCTTTCTTTTTTTGGTTTTCTTTGTCCTTTCTTTCTTTCTTAAACATTTCCTTGATCTTTTCCACTTCTTCTTTCAGTACTTTTCTCATTAGGTCTTCCGCTTTCTTGATATTGTCTAAGCCTTTTTCTACAAAAGGCCATTCTGCTAAAATGAATGTGTCTTCCAAAAAACACCTTATTTTGGCGACAACATCAAGGGTCTGCTTCAATGTGCCTACTCTGACATATTTTGGATAGTTGAAGCCTCTCAACTTATCCGCTTCCTCCACTATTATGCCTTGTAGTTGATAACTTGCTACTTTCATACTTGTCATAAAGTCTAGGCTGACTTCAAACCTCCACTCCATTTGAAGTCTTTCCACCACATGGACTCCATCTATCATCCACCACCAACTGTCTGTCAACTTGTTAAAAAGATCCATCTTGTATTCTGTGTTGAATGGCGCGAATGACGAACGCTATACTTTTATATACTTCAAGCACGGACGTGAAGGAAAACATGCCTTACACTCGCTTCACATATGATATACTATCCTCACTAACGAACGAGCAAGCATAAAACACACACAATATACTATCCTCACCAACGAACGAGCAAGCATAAAACACATATTATATACTATCCATACCAACGAACGAGCAAGCATAAAACACACACCATATACTATCCTCACCAACGAACGAGCAAGCATAAAACACATATTATATACTATCCTCACCAACGAACGAGCAAGCATAAAACACACACAATATACTATCCTCACCAACGAACGAGCAAGCATAAAACACATATTATATACTATCACCACCAACGAACGAGCAAGCATAAAACACACACCATATACTATCCTCACCAACGAACGAGCAAGCATAAAACACATATTATATTCTATCCACACCAACGAACGAGCAAGCATAAAACACACAATATACTATTCACACCAATGAACGAGCAAGCATAAAACACACATTATACTATCACAACAACGAACGAGCAAGCATAAAACACACATTATATACTATCCACACCAACGAACGAGCAAGCATAAAACACACACAATATACTATCCTCACCAACGAACGAGCAAGCATAAAACACATATTATATACTATCCACACCAACGAACGAGCAAGCATAAAACACACAATATACTATCCACACCAATAAACGAGCAAGCATAAAACACACATTATACTATCACAACAACGAAGGAAGAGAAGAAAAACACACACCCATATACTATCCACACCAACGAACGAGCAAGCATAAAACACACATTATACTATCACAACAACGAAGGAAGAGAAGAAAAACACACACCCATATACTATCCACACCAACGAACGTGCATGCAAACACACACACACACACACACACACACACACACACACACACACACACACACACACACACACACACACACACACACACACACACACACACACACACACACACACACACACACACACACACACACACACACACACAGAGTCATCAGTAAAGAGTGAGTGTTTATAGTCACACTACACTACATTCACACCAATTGGCAAATTGAATAGTTTCTCTTTTCTAGAGATCTGGTTAGCCCTGAAAAGGGCTGTTTTTTTAGAACTGCAAATGCACCTGGTTAATGATGACATCTCCCAGGGCGGGCACCACACACGCATCGCCGGCTCCAGTCCTGCTCCCAATTGATGCGTGTGGTTGGGAGCGCTGAGGGAGGTTGATTGGCTTCACTATCCCACTCCTCAGTTTGAGGGATAGTGAACACTTGTTCCCTTCTTCTTCTATTCCACACCCTGGGATGCTGACGCCGAGGCTCCCACTCTTGCCTCTGTCTTTCCAATTCCTCTTCCCAGGTTTATCTCTGGGGGACAGCGACTCTTGGTACTGGTGGTACTGGCGGCAGAGGTTGTGGTTGTCTTTGTTGTGGTGCTGCTACTGCCTGTGGAGGCGTCCTCACCTCAGGCTTGACCTCACACAGAGGTCTTAGCATGAGGTGAGGTAGGATCCCTCTCATCTCCTCTTCTTTCTTTTTCTTCTCCTCCTCTTCAAGCCTGGCTTCTTCGGCTAAAGCCCCCATAGCCAGCTCATCTAGCAACCGCCTGGCATATTCCAGGTGCATCTGGAGTTCTAGTAGTTTTGTTATTCTGCTCATTTTGTTGCAGCTGCTACGTCAACGTGGGTAGCCAGACTGACGATCGCACCGATTTATATACTTGAAGCACGGGCGTGAAGGTAAACATTCCCTAGCACTCAAATTTACCATCACATGTAACGCGCGGACTTAAAAGAAGCACTCACGTTGACTTTTTTACTTTTTACTTACAAACACAGACAGACACGATTGGACAAGACAGAGAAACGAAGTGCTTATAGGCACACTTCTATCTTTTTAAACATACAAACACACAAATATTTTGTTTTACTGACAAAAGAAACGAAGTGCTTATAGACACACTTCTATTTTCTAATTACAAATTTTGGCAAATTGAATGAGTATGTCTTTTCGAGAGTATTGGGTAGCCCTGAAAAGGGCTGTTTTTGTTTTGTTCACGGAAGTAATGGCAATCTTTTTTTTACTGTCTAAGATTGCGTCCCCGTCTGGCAGTAGGCTTTCCTATTGGATACGGTCTGCTTCTGCGAAAAGAGAAAGAGAATTCTTTGGTGTCTACTCGACAGTCCACAAAACCTCTGTCTGGTTCTTGCTGCTGCTGCTGCTGATGCTGTTGTTGTTGTTCTTCTCTCTGCTTCTTCTGAAGTCTGTATTTCTCAGTCCATTCTTCTTGTTCTTTTTTAATTTCCTCTCTAAACATCTCTTCTATCAGACCTTGGACTGTGGAGAGCATCCTAACATTCTCTATTTCTTCAGGCTTCGGTATCAGGTTTAGCCTGACACGATGTAAACTGACGTAAGCTTCGTTCAGCTGGGCTAGTCTCGAAGGCATCTTCATAGGTTGACGAGTCAACAGTGAATGGTCAGACTGGAGACCCACTCGCTTTATATGGTTCAAACGCGGACGCGATAGAAAATATCCCTACTTGGTTTTAGTGTCGGAACGCTATGATAGCGAATGTCATGATGAGGGATAGAAAGAAGTCAAAGAGCATATATTCAGTGTTTTTTTGAAACAAACGACAGACACATTTTTTTTTTCAAAACACAACATTTTCTATTCAAGTAACAAGTAACAAGTCATAAGTCACAAGTAACAAGTAACATCAAACAAATTATTTTTGACAAGGTTGACAACGTTGTGAAATCATGTGAGATTTCCATTGATGGAAGTCATGAGGCCATTGATGTACACTACGTTTCCTAGCTTAAGACAAAAGATAACTATAATGGTCACAAAACCATCGATCTATTTTCTCATCGTTTCTAGAAGAGTGACGATCAAAATAAGTCACTAAATGTTCTAAAGGATATCCAAGACTGCGTTGATGAAGAAAATATACACAATATTGTCCACACATCATGGAATCTGTGCCTTGTAATTTCACATTATTGTATCGTGTCGTCTGGGCATTTCTTCTCATCAAGTCAATGATATCGTCTTCCAAAGGGGGTAATCCATACGAATCAAAATATTCCACACAATTCTCTTGAGGGAAGTAGACGGCAACCCAGTGAGTGCCTGGAAGATGACTTTCGTCCGTGTTGATGACATAAGCTTGATGGTCTTTAGGTTTGCGATGAGGTAGTTCATCTTTGGCGCACACGACAGGATTCCAAGAAGCAGTATACGAACTATTGTTCAAAAGGTAATAAAGTTCCCAGGTATCCATTTTCTGTTGCGTTGTTTTTGTTTTTTTCACAGGTAATGATAAGTCATCAATTCAATTCTGACTTTTTGTTTGAAACGATCTGTCAAGTATCCGTTTCTTTGCCTTATCTCCGCACTCTGGGCTAAGAGAACTTCGATGCGATAGATCTCTAGAGTAGTCAATGGAGGACAGGAATGATCACGCAAGCCTTTATACCACTCATGCAACACGGTTTCTTCTGAGATGAGACTCCAAGCGTCGTCCAGATACTCGTCCAATTTTTCTTCTTGACTCATCATCATACATTTATCGTGTTGAATTTGGCTGGGATGATCGTTTTGACATCCATAACAATATTTCTTGGACAATTCCGTAATTGTATTCGCTAGGTGTTTAGCAAAACAGGACACTAAATGTTGTTCTTGTTCTGGCCATCTGGACTTGACGACTTCCTCGTCCTCTTTGACTTGGTCTTGGGGTTCTGTTTTCACGCTATCCTCCCATTCCATGTCCAAAGATTCTCCACTGTTTAAAGAGGGATAGGAGTCTTCCATTGTGTCTAATAGTCTAGAATGACTTCTCTCAAACTGTTGATTTCTATGGTATTATCGAATTCGGCATACAAGATGACGTTGACCGTCTCGGTGAGAGCTTCTGCAAACTGAAGTTCCACACGCAGTTGACCCGATTTTATAGGTTGGAAATGTCCCTCGTCGCTGCCTTGGTCTGGAGTGAAATCAAAGGCCCACAAAGTGTAACCTCCGACATAATCTTCGTACAAAATACCGTGACTGGCGTTGGTTCCTAGTTGCCCCGTAGCTTCGTACAGGGACAAGTACGATCTCAAGTAATTCTTCTGGGCAAAGTTAGGTTCGAAGGGTCTGGTACACAAAGTCTTGCCATCGTGACTGACTTCAATTTTGGACACTCTATAGTGCTTAAACTGGAAAGGATTTTGATCGTGGGCTCCGTTGAAGGCTGCATTACTGACGATACCAACGATTAAACGTTTGGGTAACTGTCCTTGGAACAGATGATCTTCGATCTTGGATCGGAGTCCAGTAGCGATGGTGAATGTTTTCACTTCGACACGTCGTATCGGATATTTGGCGGTCGATCTGCTCAATGTTTGACTGATGTCGTTTCCCGCTTTAGGTAACACTTCTACACGTCGCACGTAAAGTCTGGCTTCTTGGATGATGGTTTTGTACTCGTTGGCTTGAGCCATCAAATGGAAAGCGACACTACTGCGATTGAGTCTCAGGCGAATATCTACTCCGTTCAACAAATACTTCTCTTGCAACCACATGTCCAAATGCAAACGATCCATCAGTTCTAAACTACGACCTTGTAGGATTTTCCTTCGACGATCGTTAAAACCCACATTGTGAGGATCGTCATCGGCTGTCAGGGCTCTGTCGTTAAACGTGTTCTCACCTGCGGTGTCAGGTTTCCATACCACGCAAGCATCCAGATGAGTGTTCTTGGCCTCTTTTCCGTACGGCAAGAGATTTTCTAGGTACGCTCGGTAAGGGTAAGTATCCGTGCTACTGCTGATCAGTTTGTTATGTTATTCAAGTACAAATCCACTTCGCTGAACAAGGAATGCATGAAATTGTTGACGGGAGCTACTGCGGCATCGGCTTCCGGATTGGTGTTGTCGGTTTTGATCACTTTCAGCTTTAGATACAAGTAACTATTATTCAGATCGATGTAATCTTCGGGTTGTCCTTTGACTTCAAACTCGATGGGAGCGGAATCCACCAAAGAGGAGACGGGATGAAATTCGACCCATTGGGATTCTTGCATCGTCATCATGGTGGGTGGCATGGCAAACAGATCCAGTTCCGACTTGGAACAAGCACAAGACTCTCGGTGCATCATTTTCCTTTTTTAATAATCAAAAATGTCTAACTCTCGGACGGTTTTTCTTTTCTTAGTCCCTCTAGCTCTAGGGGCGTGAAGTCCTCTGAAGGGGTATTTTCGTCGTCTTTTTCTGCCTTGTCCTTGCTGTGGCGTCAGGGAAGCAGGAATGCCTAACTCAGCATTGCCCAGGGCATTTATAGGAGTTTCTCGCCGACCCAAAGGGTCTTTGCCCGTTTGAAGCAAGACATTTTTGCCTGCTCTCAAGAAAGCTTCTTTGGGGTTTTGTTTGTCAATGATGACATTTTGGAGAAATTCTTTACCTTGCGACAACGCGGCATCTTTTAAGGCGTGCAATCCTCGTGTCACCATCGGTTTCAAAATGGGAACCACTGTACGAAAGGCCGATTTGAGCATATCACCTAAACCATGTCCTCGCTGTCGAGCAACTCCTTGGTACACAGGATACATGACTGACAAAAGTTAGAGTAATCGTTTTCGAAAATGGAGTTTCACTGTGACTTTCCCTTTGGTGAATGGAATATTTTGTCCCAGATCTCCTTTTATAGTAATGTTGACAGTGTCAAAATACGGCTTACTGACGGACAAATAGTGAGGATTTACAAATTCACGGTGAACGTGATAGGTGTTTCCACCTTCCTCGTCAGCCTTCGTGGCAGAATCCGCTTTGAAAGGAATGACACGCAGTAACGGTACGGAGGTGTGTCCCACTACGTTGTACTCCACCACATCGGAGTACACAAAAATCAAATTCAGTCCTAGGTTCATTTCTACAGGGAATCGAAAATATTTCGCAAAATCCACGTTACTGGTCACAGCTGGTATTTCGTTTGCAATCTTGATTAACTTAGGGTCTCCACCCAAAATGTCATACAATTCAGGACAAAATGTAATGGCCAATACTTTGTCCTCAGAAAATTTCATCAGTAGGCGACGAGATATTTTGTGGTACTCGATTGTGAAACTTTTTTTGGCTCTCTCCAAGGCTTTATTAAACATGAAATTGAACCTCTCAGCTATGGTGTTCACCAAATGTTGACCACTAAAATAATAACCTTCAGGAATTTTCAACAGATAAGTGGTTCGTTTAGTTATGGGGTTTGGTGTTTTGATAAAGTCAGCTACACCACCAGTACTAGCGCGTTCATCCATGACTTGTTGCACTTGTTCGTCCCAAACTACTATCGTCAAAGTGTTTTGATTTTCGATGATGTTTTTGATTTGTGTAGGGTGTATCATTTCCACCAAAGCCACTTCCCAATGGGCTTCGTGATCCAATCGGATGGCCTGAGGTAATTTGGCCGAGAAACAGCACAAAGTGTTATTGGGAAACACCTCCATGGAACTGTCGCTGGGTAACGTTAAGTAAAATTGGTTGTTCATAATTCCACAGTTCTAGTGTCCGAGGAGTCTCTGGAAGTTAGAGGAGTGTCTAAAAGAGGATGGTTAGGGTGACTGTTGGAACTGACGTTGGACACAAGACTCCCGTTGTTGTTGTTTCCGTTAGAGGAATATTTCAGAGACGGATTGGGAAGAAGGTAACCAATGCAACTACTGAGTAAAATGGTCCACAATTGTTTATCTCCTTGTTGCAAACTCAAATTGGCAATGGCAGCACCGATGACACAATACACCACAAAGATTTGGCAGAAAAAGACGATTTGAGTTTTAGGCACACGTTCTCCACACCACACCCACAAGGGTTGTTTTTGTAGATCTTGCAGAGAAGAACTGGGGGAAGGAGTGGTCACTGCAGTAGCTGAGACTGTGTTGAAGGGCATGATGGTCACTTCTTTTTATAGTCAATGAGTTGCGAAGCGTCGATCCAAGAGTCAAAACTGGGAGGATATCCTTTCCAACGTACTTTGACTTCTTTGACACGTTTCTTTCCTACTTTACGAGTTCTTCGATCGAGAATGCTTTCGATCTCGTACACGTCGTCTTCTTTTTTGGTCACACGTTGTAACTCGGGTAAGTAAAACGTTCCTTTTAACACTTCCCCGTTCATGTCTTCTAATTTATAGACGGGAGGATAACGACCACGCACACGTTCAGTGACACGAAACAATTCAGTGGTCCAATTGGGTAAGTAACCTTTGTCGAAAGTGCGTTTGGTTTTGCCAATGCGTACCCAATCTCCCGATGCCAACACTCCACCTTTCTTGGGGACAGGCACTGTCGTGGACGGTCCAAACAGGCGCTCGAAGACGGTCACTTCGTTCTCGGGAGTCACTTCTTGGGGGGCACGTCCAATGCTTCGATGGTAAGATTGGTTGTACGATTGAACGAGGTGTGGCAAGACGTCAATGTACTTGAGAGTGTGTTGATGCGTAAAATATTTCCACATGCGTTCTTTCAAGGTGCGTTGAAAACATTCCACGATGCTGGCTTTGGTTTCGGGATTCTCGGTGGTGAAAAAATGAATGTCACGTTTCTTCAATTCTTTTTGGAAAGCTTGGTTTAGAAATTCGGTGCCTTTGTCCGTTTGCCATCGAAGAGGGTGACGACCACTTTGTTTCAACACCAGTTTGAGGGCTCGCACTAACTCACTGCTCGATTTGGAAGTCAATGGTACGACCCAAGCAAATTTGGAAAAGACGTCGATGACACAAAACAAATATTTGTAGCCACGATTGTAGGTGGCTAAATGAGAGACATCGGCTAAATCGGCTTGCCATTGGTGATCGATACCCTCCACTTGGGTGCGACTTCTGGAAAATTTTCGTCGAATGGGTTTGTGTAAGGTGTACGTGGCTTGTTCTTGTAACCAGTGTTGCACCTGAGGTAAACGGATACTTTTCAGTCGAGTTTTGGCAGCACGATACAATTTCTGAACTCCTCCGTAACCAGCAGGATGAGAAGGATCGTAGTAAATGCTGGTTAACACCTTCTCCATGTTTTAATAAGTGATCCAATTTTCATGAATGCTAGTCTGAATGGAAGGAGGGGGTGGTTTGGAAACGGTCTTACGTGTCCGATGTGCCACGGGCGTAGAAGTGGAAGGCAGTGGTGGTAATGGAATGGCGTTGGTCTTCTTTTCTTTTTTCACCTTTGGTTTCCCTTCTTTCTTTTTCACCTCTGTCGAAGGTGGAGTAGACATCATCATTTTAACCCAAGCTTTAAGTTCTTCTCGTTGCGGTGTAGGGGAAGGGGTCAACAAGGACGCTGCAATCTTACTAGGAATGGGAGCTGCTGACGGTGTTTGAAAAACTTCTCGTGCCTCTTCTTCCTCAGGCCTTCGTGGGGTTGTGTCTGTCTTGACCGCTGGTGGTGGTGGCGGTGATGGACTTTTCATCAAGGCCTTAAAATCTTTCAGAGTGGGTGGAGCTGTTTCGTCTAAAGCTTTCTGGTGAAAGAGTTGCAGTCGTTGCAACAACTGACCGTACCGTTGCGATTTTTCCGTTTCTGACAAATCGCTGCGATCCATCAACGATTGCAATTCGTGTTGTAACTGGGACATCTCGGTCAAATGAGGATTGGGAGGTAAATGTGGGGTTCGTTGTTCTTGCCAACGATGGTATTCCATCCATCGTTTGTAAGGGACTAAAGCTAGTTTTCGTCCTTCCATCAGATTTCAAGGATCACGTCTGAGATCTTTTGATTTCAGAGGTCCCTTTTATCTTCTTGGTCTTTTATTTTGGAATTATGGCAGGTATAATATGTCCCATGGCACTCAGTATAGGTTTCGCTACATTGGTAATAAGTCCTAACAGGGGTAAAAATCCTCCACGTTGCACCAACATCTTTTTCTTTTGACCAATGGGTATTTTCTTTTGGACCATTTGGCGAAGAACGTGTCGATGTTTGGCTAAGCAATTTTTCTGATGTTTAGTCAAAGGTATTGTGCCTTTCAAGACGTTCAGACAACATTCGCTCACCGTATCGATGACATCTTTGGAGGCAGTTTGAATGAGTTTTTTTCGCATGGGTGAAGGAACTTTGGACAGGACAGACAACATGTCCCAATGTTTGACCAAACGAGGAGGCAGTCCTTTCCTTTTCTTTCCTTTGGGGGTAGAAGAGGAATGTCTTTTGCGGGGTGACATCTTTGTTTGTTGATTCCGGGACACACACCAAAAATACACTAACGTCGATGACTTGTCACACAGCCTTTTATCCTTTTTGGGGGACTATCGCTTCGTCATAAAGGTGACGATGTGTTTTCCAAAATCGCCAAAGAATCCTCCTCTTTGACGGCTCCTCTTTTTCTTTGGACGAGTGTGTCTTTTCTGGGGGTAACGTCGATGTTTGGCTAAGCGTTTTTTCGCATGACGAGACTGTCTTTTTCTTTTCCCTTTCTGGAGAGGAGAACGACGATGAGGGGACATCTTTTGATCCACAACATACACTAAAGTCCATGGTTTCACATGCGTCTTTTTATCTTATTTTTTTGGAGCCTGTCCTTTACCCTTGTGACAAACTTATCGGCTATCTTATCGAATTCAAGGAAAGGGCCAAAGAAACCTCCCTTTTGGTGACTTCTCCTTTTCTTTGGACGAGTGTGTCTTTTCAGAGAGTGTCGCCGATGTTTGACTAAGCGCTTTTTAGGATGACGTGACTGTCTTTTCGTTTTCCTTTTCCTTTTTGGACCGAAGAAGAAGAACGACGATGGTAACGGTGTACACTTCTTGGAGGGGACATCTTTGGACGTGCAGCAGCACAAAAACACTGATCCGTATGGTTTGCCTCGGGTCTTATTTTATACTGGAATGCGTCGCCACTGATTGTCTTTACGTCGTATCAACTTGATGACAGGCAACACACGTCGTGGAGGAGTTCGCAACGGACTAAATCGAGACAGTTCTTGCTTGGACAAATCCAGTAAACTCTGTAACACACCCGTTCTCTCTTGGACTTTGACTTTGGGGGCAGGTACTTTGTGAGCAGCGGCTACTGCCGCTAAAGAGGAAGAGGGTGTCACTGCTGGAGGAGAAGTTGTTGGAGACACTCTCTTGCGAGTAGAAGCTGTTTTCTGTGGGCTTTTCTTTTTCTTTTTCTGAGGCTGTGACCTGGTCTTGACACCCTTGCTCTTTTTCTTTTTCTTCTGGGTACGTTTGGGTGTGGCTTTTTTCTTGGGGACAACTTTGGGAGCATTAGGATCCCATTTTAAGAGGGAACGAATGATGACACCTCCTAAAGATCCACTTCCTCCAGGTTTCAAAATGATTTGCTTTTTGGTTTGAGTGTCGATGCGAGGATCGGCTAGTTGCGTCAAGGCAACTTTGTTTCTCTCAAAAAAACGTTTGGTTTGATGTGGAATCTGAATGATGCCTTGCAGTAATTGACGTGCTGTCACCGTAAACCATCGTAAGACTTCTTTGAGACTAGCTTCTAAGACACGAGCGCGTATTTGTGGATTTTTTTCGCGACTGATGCCGTACAAGGCACGAATCAATTTAATGGGAAGATGAGACTGGAGGGACGTCATGTTGACAATGTGTGAGACAGAGTCCAAGTGACCGAGGTTTTTATAGATTTTTTTGGTGATTAAGTCGACGACGGGGACGTGTACACGATAGGTCCTCCGTCTTGGCACCAGGGGTGAAACAGATGGGTACAAAATCGCAAATAATCGGGAGTAGTGGGTTTTAAATCCACGAGTAAATAAGCGTGTGGGGTTTGAGTGGCATCGTCGTACGCATGAATCAGCCAAGGCGTTCCTAACTGTTTGGCTAAGACTTGTACTTGCGATTTATCTCTAGGGCTTTTAAACAACACCAAGTAATGAGCATTGAGACTGATGGTACGATGGGCTTTACTTTGTTGAAACAAATTTTGGGTAATGTAAATGACACTGGCATTACGATGATGCCCTTTGCGCGTAAACCAGAGTTTAATTTCTTCTTCGTCTTCTCCTAACATGTCGTCAAAAATAACCAAATGAGTTTGACTAGGGTCAGACACGATTCCGTCGTCTTCGACAGGAATGCCTTCCACAAAGACGATGGAATCGCCTTGACTTTCTCGCAGAAGGCTGTACGCCGATTGCCACTCTTTATAGCACCACACGATTCGTTGAGGAGGACGATCGATCAAATGATGTTTATGTTCGATCAAACGTTTGACAAATTCGGTTTTGCCTGAACCGCTTGGTCCAGCAATGAGCATGTTAAAGGGATGGCGAAGATACAAGGCCTCCCAACTAGTCCGATCTACGTGTTCGTCAATGACTTTGACAGTGGAGGAAGAGGGAGCAGAGACAGTAGAGGTAGCCATAGTAGTAGTGTAACAAAATGTCACTTGTGACACGAAGACAGACAAGACAAGAGTTTTTATACTTTTTCAGGACACGTTTATTGTCATCTTTAATGGTGAACAACACGAAAGACAAAAATACATAAAAGCCATATGGTTAAGTACAGGAATAAAAAACACAACAAAACGACCATAGTGGAATATAAACAAGTCTCTGTACAACATTTTTTGTGATCAAGAGGTGAAATCGTAGGAGTAGTGTGTAATGTTCTGAGAGTCTGTACATTCCTTGGTTCAGTCACACAAGTGTCCTCCCGAAATGGTCTTTCAGGAATGTCGATGACAGTCCTGTCCTGAAGAGAGTGGTTTTCCTCGGTGACAGACTGTTCTTCTGGTATTGTCACTAACACAGGTTTAAAAGTGACTTTTTTCACGGAACGTTTTAATGTTTTAGGATTACAAATCTTTGGCATAGTGTGCCACTTCTTTAGTCCAAGCCTCAAACCCCAAACTTTTCCAGTCACGTACATCTGTCCAGTGAGGGTGTAAGTCACAAGCTACACACACGTCGTCGTACACATCTTCAGTGCCTAAAAGTTGACGAATCTTGTTTTCCCGTAGAGGTTGAGAAGTATCCAAATGAAAGCGCAAAGCTTTGAGCAGAATGAGTCTCTCGTGGACATTTAAAGGGATCACTTTCATGTTTTGTTTTGGAGTAATAGGTACTGTTCGTAAAGAGTCCACAAAGAATCAGCTGGTAAACGAAATCCCAGAAAGCAAGTCACTAAGACACACACTACACGTCGACCCCAATTCAATGGAGACAGTTCTCGTAATAGGCGATGGTAATCCTCCACCGTTTGAATACTGTCATTGATTTCCTTCCACGGAATCTGTTGTATCACGAATGATAAAGGTCGTGGCATGGTAGAACGTTTTTATACCCTCTTTTTTCGGCAGCTATAAGTGTACTTTTTGCACAGAAGTGGTCGTATTCCGTCGACGTATCCAAAATATTTAGTCACTAACTTGCACATCACACGTCGTTCATAAGTTCTCTCTTTAACTAAGTTTACATTGTGTACAAGATTTTGGTAACCCTTTAACTCTTCTTCTGGAATTCGATGCAGTAAGTGTACCTGGTAGTAAAAATAATCACTATCAACAACACAATCCTTCTCGCTCACGAGTAGTTGATTAATGTCTGACCACTGGAACACTTTCATCAGAATCAATCCTCTTATAGCATTTAGGTACCAGTGGTTCCAACATCGGTGACGTAACGGATGCAATTGTTCTTTGCGTTTCACTTGTATTTTGACGAACTCGCGGTAAATGCGTTCTCTCAATTCCACAGGCAAAGCACGAATGTTCTCTTGCAAAGTATCCATAACCATGTCAGTCAAACACTTCTCCTAGAGCGAAAGTAATGAACGTAGTGAGTAATTTCTGACCACTGCCATTCCAGGAAACGGTCAAGAATGTCAATAAAATCTTCAAATGTAAATGGTCTAAAGCGAAATAGTAGAACGAACGCACCCTTGATCCAGAGAAATCGGACTTGTTTGTTGACTTTGGTCAATTTCCTCTTGTGAATTTCTCGACACAAATGTTCTACAGTCACTAATTGAGATTTGGCTCTGGCAAGTCCCTGCCAAATGTCCTTGTAGATCTTCTCTTGCAATTCGTTTGGTAATCTTTGAAGATTATTTTTTATATCGGGTTTAAATACTTGTCTAGAGATTGTCCAACGTTTGACTCCTAACTCCGTAGCTAGCTTTTTACACAACATGGTAGGGCCACTTCAATGACGAGGTCCCACTAAAGGTAGGTAGTGACACTCCGGAGACCATCGAGCATGTTCCAGGTAAGCGCAATCTTTCTTCTCCCACTGGTGAAGTGAGACACCGCAACTGAAGCACTTGACTTTATCTCCTTCGCCCAAGTAGAAAAATCCAGCTCTGGCTAATTCTTCGGGGGTAGGTCCTCCTAGATATTTTGGCCATTTTCCTTGGAAGGTTTGCAATCGACTTTCAAAATCACAGTATTCTGGCAAACGCACAGGGAACGAATATTCGTCTTTCACAGGTTCATTTCGATGAGGGTACGGTGAAATCCTTAGGAGTTTGCTCAGTTTTACATGACATCCGTAGGGTGGTAGTCGCATGGTTTCCTGTGGAGGTGGACATCCACCATGAAAACCAGTAAAGTGAAAAGGTGTGCGATAACGAGTGGCATCTCTTTCACATCCGTCAGGTTTGACACGTACAGCATCACTTTCCATGGTAGGTATGGTAGTAGTAGTAGTTATAGCAAAGTTCCCATGATGATGTGGTACTGAATCACTAAGGTCAAAGCGTACGGCATCCCTACCATCGCAAGGCACAGCATCGTACTCGAGTTTACTCTTACTGGATACTTGCTGTGTGAATGGATTCATCTTTCTCGCTTAGCAATGGTAGTCACAATGAACTATCGACCTTGAACGTTGTCCCTTTTTATATGCTGACCAATATCGGCATGACCGTACGGTAAAGTGAAGTGATTGGGAAGCCGAACTCGCTTCTGGTACACGATTTGATAAACTTTTTCCAAGGGTCGACTGACGATTTGGTGTGTGGGTAAACGTACAATCTTGTGCGGTTCGTGGGTGGTCACTTTAAAGTTTCGATCCTGTCCAGACTGCAAGGCTTCTTTCAATATGCTAAAGTTCACCACTCGACTGGTGCGATAATTGAGAGTCAATCCTTTCACTTTACACTCCGTGTGCACATCTCCTTGATTGTTCCGGTATTCGTAGCCGTAATTTTTGGGACCGCCACTTGCAAAACTGAGAATCTTGTGGTCGGGATGCTCGTCCGTCCAGGCTCCTAAACGGTCTCCTTCGATGACAGGGTGAGGTTGACCCAGGCGATCAATGTAGATGCAACTGTCCGTGTCAAAATACAGCACACGATCTCCTAATAGTTCTAAAGCTTCGTACAGTTTTAAGCGAGCATGGGCTGTCACGTAGGCCGCAATGATGACATTTCCAAATTCGTCGGCTTCTACAAAGTCCAGTTCTTCTTCGTAATTGACTAAGAGCAAGTCCTCACGAACAACGTCCACGTGTTTCATGTATTTGGTTTTGTCGTGAATCATCTGCAAGTATCGGAAAGGTTCTGTCAAATACTCCGTCTTGGGTAAACACGGTCGTTGTGCCATTTTACCCCACAAACAATTCAACATCACTTTGGCAAACGATCGCCTTCCTTCGTTTTTCTCGATGTGGTCTAAAGTGATGCCTTCCTGCTTCCAGTATTTCTCTTTGAACTGTGTTTGGTCTTCGGGAGTGTGACACCAGGAAGGGTAGCCGCTAGCTTCTTGTTTCAGTTTCAAAAAGGCATTCACGTAGTCTGCAAAAATGCCTTTTTGAGAATCGTCGCCCTTGTGGTATTTTTCTGTCTTGGGAAAGTGGTAAATTTCGTACACTTCTAACAGTTGGTATCCCAAGTCCAGAGCTTTAAACAATTCCACGCTGACCCACGTTCCCGTCAAGGCTCGTTCTTCCTGAGTGTGCTGACAAGGGTGGTCTTGGTTGCACGTTTCAGCACAAGTACGACACAAGGGAAACATCAGTTTTCCTTGGCAATGATGTGGTAAAACGGGATGGTACAAGTTCGTGGGAGGCAAGACTTTACACTTGATCAATCCTTCGTATTGTCGAATATTGTCCACGTCGATGTGTTCCGTCAGCAATTGTGGGTGCCCTGCGGGAAAGTGACAATATTTGCACACGTACGGATACAGAGAACACACGTCCAAGTATTTGATTTCTTCTCCTTTCTCCTCGTCGACTTGGTACAGCAAACAGGTGGCATTCGTCCGTCCTCCGTACAAACTGTCCCGCGGGTTCAGAGGGTCCACCAGCTTGTAACTTTCCACGATGCGCTTAAACTCGGGATCGGTTTTCAATCGCTGATCGTACTCGTGTTCCCACATTTCCACTACTTGGTATCCTTGCTCTTCTAACTTCAAGCGTCGCTGACAAGTGGCCTGGTACAAGTCTTCCATGGTCCGTTGTAAAAACTGGTTTTTAGTGTCACGTTGAGGGTAGCAGATGGGACATCCGTGAAATAAGCACCCGTTAAACTCGTACACGATCTTGGGGTTTTCTAAGTCCCAGCCGTCTACTGAATACCTTCCGATGGTCTTTTCGCCTCCTCCGTTGCGAGCGTGTTGGATCCATTTGTCTTCCTTCTCACACAAGTAATGTAACCAGTGTAGGGCTTTGACGGAGTATTGACGTTTGACAAAATTGGTTGTTTGAGGACTGATGACAGCTAGGGTGTTTTCGGGCATGAATCGTTGACGATACACTAAGGAACACGCTTTGGCAATAGTGCAAGCTTCTTTCAAAGGATCGATCCCTCCGTGTTCCATGAACAGTTCTCGAAATTTTCCACAGCAGCGACGTAAAATGTCTACGTCGGAACGACAATATTTTAACATTTCTTCTTGAAAGTCAAAAGGGTCCGAAGCGTGAGTCTGGTACCATGCGTAGAAAGCTTCTCGTTGTTCGGTACGCATGTTGTCGGGGTCGTAGTAGTGAGCCTCAGGCAAATGGGGTAGAACGGCGTGTTGATTGGCTTCGGTATTGAAAAAGTGTGGAAAATAGCCTTTGGCCATTTCTGTCATGCCAAACGTTTTAGGCATGCGGCTCAAAGGCATAGCCAAGTAACTCATTGAATCTTTAAACTGTACTTGACCCACTTGCATGGAAATGATTTTGGCTCCGTTCAAAGTTACTTTCGGACGTTCGGTACTTTGTTCCGTATAGTATCTCAACAGAAATTGTCCATCGTATCCCGAGAAATTGTGAGCCATCACCGTGGCATGGCAATGACAATCTCCGTAACGTTCGATATCTTCTTGGCTCCACGTTTCGTCGATAGGGTCTAAGATCCATTGGGCAAAATCGGCTAGTGTGTTCGGTCCTCGAAAGATTTTTTCACGTCCTCCAGGAATCTTGCTGCAGTGAGGGCAATGAGTCAAGATAGGCTCTTGGATGCACTTCTCGCACGCTCGGTGAGCCACGCAGAAATTAGGAATGTGAATGCCAGTCTCTTGCATGCATTCGAAATCGAAAAAGATGAAATTCCCTTTCTTCTTCTGGTCATTATCTTCTTCTTCATGTTTGGAATGGTATTTTTGAATGTAGCATTGGTGTTCCAAGTCCACGGTTTGGCGACAAATGTGACATCGCTTCTTTCCTCTACAAATGTGTAACTTGACACTATTGGTACGTATGTCTTGCCCACAAGTAGGGCACAATCTCAAGAGCTGACAAGCACATTTCTGCTGTGAACCTTGCGTCTTTAGGTATTGATGGTAACAGGCAGGACTGACAAACGTGCGCTGACAAGCAGAGCAATGCACTCGTTCTTGTCCTTCGTCGAGACAGGGTTCAGAAGCTAAACATCCTGAGCATTTCGATCCACAATGCTTGTGTTGCTCTCGATTGTTATAGCCATAGTCACAATTCTCACAGTAATAACCGTATCCCAGGAATGCAGTGATACTGGTAATGGTATCGAAATGTTCGTCGTGATGATAGACGTGAATGTATTTTCCGTCTTTAAAATCTTTACCTCGAAACAACAGAGGGCCGCGCACTTCTTGAGGGTGAACTTTCAAGGTGTAACGTGGAGCCAAGACGTCTTGCAATTTTTGCATTTCAGGAATGCCACAGGGTGTGTCTTTAGCTAACCCCGCTTGCTGTAACAGGAGTTCTGCTTCTTTTCGTTGTTTGGCTCGGTCCGATTGTTGAATAGTTTTCCAGGCTCTTTTCCATTCTGCCGTGTCGTTCTTGTCGGCATACGTTTGTCCCACCACGATGGCACGGGCTAAACACATCTTGTCTTTTGGATTGTTAATTTGGACGAGACTACGCTTGAGGTTACGCAAGTTGTCTACCAACATCAACTTTTTTTTACCTGTCCCTTGGGGAAGAGACACGTGGGTCATGTACAGTGTCGCTTTTCCGTCCGTGATGTGAAATTTGTCGTTGGATTGTTGTACGTGTTGAATCTTGTCCATGATTTTGGAAGGTGTCAATTCTGTTGGACTGCTAAACTCGATCCAAACGGGAGACTTCAAATTGTCGTGATGAATAGAAAGTCTCAAGCGATCGTCTTCTTTGGCTTGACATTGCCGTTTTAGTGTGGTTAACAAAGAATCCCACACATCGGTGATGAACCCTTCTGCTTTTTCCAAGGGTACGTCAGACTTGAAATCTTTAAACTTCACTGCGTACGTGTAGGCCGTGGTTCTAAATTTTCTGGAAGAGCGTTTGTCAGTCTCCCGAATATGGTAGTACTTTTCAGGGTTTACTGATGGTAATGGACTTTGATTTGGTGTAGACTCTTTAGGCTTCGATTCTGGTTCACTCATCTCATCTTCAAAATCGCTGGCATGAATTTGTGCCAAGACTTCAGCTACTGTGCGAGGCGATAAATCACGTTTCTGCCTCTTACTTTCTTCTTCTTTCTTTTCGAAATGATGCGATCGTTTCATCTTGACGGCAAAAAGTCAAATGACTACATGTGAAACACCATGAACCCCTATATATCTATGTCAGACCAGGGCATATATAAAGGGCTAGTGACTCCCCTCTCAGTATTCATTTCGCTCTCAAGCCGACCAGCACAATGGAAGAACCCACACAGATCGAACTTCTGATTAGAGCATTGCGAGGTGTGATAAGAAAGTTTTCTTCAGACAAGCCGACGGACTACTCTCCTTCCTTTCGAGATAAAAGTCAAGATACTTGCTATATCTGTCAAAAGAAAGGGCATTGGGCTACAGAATGTCCAGACCGTCAAAGAAGCAAGGCCAGTGTCAAAAGAAACAAAAGTCAAGATACCTGTTATCATTGTCAAGAGAAAGGACATTGGTCTTCAGAGTGCCCTAAGAAACAACAGGAGCAGGAGAAGGAGGAAGAAGAAACAGAGGTGACCTCGGCAAAAGAAGAACCCCGACACGTTCAGAAAGAGAAGACAGAAAAGAAAAGAAGACGAGAAAAATGTGAGGAAGAAGAAGACGAAGAAGAGGAAGAAAATGTAAAAGTGAAGAAATTGAAAAAACAGAGAGAGTGAAAGAAAAAAGACACAGAAGAAATCTATGAACTTTTTTAAAAAGTGTTGTGTTATGTTGTGATATTGAATTGTAAAAAAATTGTAACAGAATAGACCAAACTGAAAAAAACGTAAGTGTCTCTTGGTTTTCATTATTTAGAAATAATAAGGACCTACACTCATACACTCACAACACGTACATCATAGGGTTAAAGAAGTTATTTTGAGTTTTAATTGATTTTGGCAAAATGAATAGTCACTCTTTTCGAGAGTATTGGGTAGCCCTGAAAAGGACTGTTGAGTGTTTGTTTTTTTCCTTAGAACAAACTCAGGAACGAGAATCAATTCGCTTTAACTGTCTTAAGCCTTTGCCACGGCCAAGGCCTACTTGTGGACTTGCTCCTGTCTGTCAATGATTTAGTAGATATCACTAGGGGTGGTATCTCTGGTGTAGTCACAGGGTTAGGTTGTTTGGCTCGGGAAGGTCTTTTTCTCTTGGGTCGTAATAAAGAAGACTGATACATTTGTTTCAGACTTCTTAACTCGGCCAAAATGTCCAAGAGTACCGTGACCGTTTGACTTTCGCTGTTCTCCTTCTCCCCTAGGCTTTGTTTCTTCTCTACTGCTTCTTCTTCCTGTCGTTTCCTTCTTGCCTCTTCTTCTTCTTCTCGCTGTTGCTGTTCAAGAAGAAATGCTTGCTCTGCTTCTTTCTGCTGCTGTAAAAATTTCTCCAATTCTTCTTTCTGTCTTTGTTTAAAATCGTCGACACGTGGTAAAGAAGGAGAAAGTGGCGAAGGTACTGGTACCGGAACAAATTCTTGGGAAGAAGATAAAAAATCTACTAAATCCCAGTTGAAATCAACCTCTTCGGGAAGTAGACCTGTGTTCACTTTGGTAGCTGCTGCTATACCATTACTTCTCGTCTCCACAGCCGGTTCACCCCAATTCATTGTCTTCTTAGGTTCCGTCATGTTTCACAAAGCAATACCGCATCGATTCACTACGCACAGACGCTAGTGTGCCTATATAGGAAATGTGACGTCACAGGTAGCTCTCTTCGAATTGGAAGACAGACTCCGCGAAGTGACTGAATTTTGTAACGCGTGTTGGGATTGGTGAACCATTTCAATCCGTTTCGATCCGGTCTTCCACTATAAATAAACGCGGTTCACTTCATTCCCTTCACCTGTTCTCGTCACAGAGAAGATGTTGATCGACGTAGAATCCTCTACTTTGGTATCATCGATGCTGTTCCGTACGGACTTACCCATGTATGTGAAAACAAAATGGACTGTCATCCGGATCACCGGTGCCACTATTTGGAAAAGAAGATGTTATGTGGAAAGACAAGGCTGTCTTAAGCGGACTCTCATCTACGGACCAGAAGTGAGACACAGTTTAAGACAAACTTTGAGAAATTTGAGGAAGAAAAGAAGACCTATGCGATGTCCTGTATGTTAACGGAATGGTGTTAACATAACATAACAAACAACGGCCCTTTTCAGGGCCACTTCCAATGCCTCGAAAAGATCTTAATTTTCATTTTGTCTCCAACCTAAACGAATATATAAAACCCTTCCTCTACTAAAAACACGAACGCTCTTGATTCGTGTTTGTCTATAGCCCTCCCTCAGGTAGCCTGACGTCACAGTACTTCTCTTTTTGCTACATTGTTACCAGTGTGACATCATGCCACCTGTCGCTTATCGCTATACAGACCCAGGGTATACTAGTCGCTATACAAAATTTCCATTGACGCTATACAGTCCCAGGGTGTGCTAGTCACTCTACCCAATTTCCATTGACGCGATACGGTCCCAGGCTGTGCTTTTATTTCTTGACGCTATACGGTCCCGGGGGGGTCGGGGTCTGTAATGCTAATTCCCATTGACGCTACGGTATCCCCTATTACTACTACCGTGCTTCGAATCCGAAACATCAGACATGTAAAGGATGTGTGTTAAACATTGCGTCAAAGATGAATATGTGAATGACACTGCCAATTGTAGTGTACTCTCTCTCTCTCTCTCTCTCTCTCTCTCTCTCTCTCTCGTGCAATAAACTCAGCATATTTAGTTGGATTAAATACAAATGGAATTAATCCTTTTCTTTCTGGGAAGGTTGGTGAAAGAGTTATATTGCCGTCTACTCTAAATGGCTCGAAACTCTGTTTCAATACGACATATCAGGGCATGGAAATATTCGAGAAAATGTAACGATATTTCACCCGGAGAGTAAAAGCTTTCCCTGAGAGATCGCCGACCCGATCCAATACAGCATGTTCGGGATGATTTCGATGGAAGCTCGCATAGTTAAGCAAAAACGTATATTTCTAGGTCCCATGTGTAGAACACCGGCAAACTTAACAGTTAAAAAGATTTTCCTTTGGACTGTTGGCAATTTGATTTCTGACCCCAAATATAGCTATAATTTTTTTGTATATGATACGTATATACTCAACATGTATGAGTTAGAAAGACTAATCAACGAGTTTATTTTTACTTGAAGGTTTCCAGACAAATTAATATGGAAAACTTAACTGGGACAAGAATACTGGTATTCGAGGAGAGAAAACTTACACGAGTATAATCAATCCGTCTGAGGGATTAGGTCAATTTTTAAAAAGCAAAAATCAATCAAGGATTAAAAATTCATATTTATGTTACTCGCTTACACTGACTAAAGCAGAAAAATGGAGTATGCGACAGCAACAAGATCTGGTCTGTGCCCCTACTTGGGAAAACAAGCGATGACCATACTTTATACATTTCAATGAATTGTCCCTTAACCTTGGACGACAGAAACTATTGGATGAAAAATCTATTTTCGTGTATGCCTCCACAGATTTACTGTGATTTCTGTGATCAGTTAGATGATGATATACTCATTTTGCTACTTG
This sequence comes from Megalonaias nervosa, assembly GCA_016617855.1. Lineage (NCBI taxonomy): Eukaryota > Metazoa > Mollusca > Bivalvia > Unionida > Unionidae > Megalonaias > Megalonaias nervosa. The sequence continues at coordinate 635 of JAECUM010018015.1, read as the reverse complement.
ACGGTTTAAACGATAGCTTACAGAACGATTGGATTTCGAGGCATGCATTAATGGGATCAGACTATCTATCAAGTATTTCATTAAGGTAAAGGATATTATATATTCGATTCAATAGAGAACCTACACAGAATCTAATGCAAGAAATATTTGTATTGAACTGTAAAATGAGTAGGATATTGCATATTTTGTTACGTAGTTATATCTTCAGAAGTTGAACAATATGGTAAATAAGCGACTTTATTATTAAATACAGATAACAATATGTCTTATGGATATGACTTGATTCAACAGAAAACATTATCTCAGTTGATAAAAACTCAAACCAAGTTACTGTAAGCAATTCCTTACACGATACAGTTACTTCATGTGTAATATCTGAAAGCATATGTAATTGCTAGTGTCGGTATTCATATAATTATGTAATTGCTAGTGTCGGTATTCATATAATTATAGTTTTGATAAATCTTTATTTAGAAATAATTCATAGGGCTTCATATGCAATGAATTCCCTATTTTCCTGATTCTCTATATATTCCATTGCATTTTCTTAATTTATCTTAAAATCTTCAGAAAACAGAGGAATCAAAGAATCTCTCTCTCTCCCTCTCTCTCTCTCTCTCTCTCTCTCTCTCTCT
>JAECUM010018013.1:0-67965 GCA_016617855.1 Megalonaias nervosa | reverse complement strand
GTGCTATATATATATATATATATATATATATATATATATATATATATATATATATATATATTACACTGCCGTTTATTCAATCTTTAGATACCAATTTAGCTAAATCATTTATGCCAACTCAATGATATTTTTATATTTGATCGAACACAATCGTCATGTCAGCAGTTATTCTTTTCTTTTCCGTATTTTTAGCAACCATAATGTATCTTGAACTTTTTCATACAGATTGACACATCTATCATATTTAAATTGAATTGTTTTGGTAAAATAGGCTTCTATGAAATCAATGAAAGTGTCTAACAAAATTATGTTCCGATGGCCTATCTAACTGATATTTAGCACAGATCTCAAACCACAGGGAAAACGTCTGTTATTCTTTTTTCGTCATTTTGACACAAGTCTTTTATTTTTCACCTATTCAGGTAAAATATTATATGGTAGATTTTAATCTGTCTCCGTGCAATGATACAAAATGTTTATTCTGTCACACATCCAATTCGTGTTTTGCTTATATCCGATCCTAAATTTGTATGTAATCTATCTCCGTGGAATGACACAAAGCGTTTATCCTGTCACGCATCCAATTCGTGTTTTCTTTTATTTCCTAATTTGGTATGTCAAAAAAACCCGCTTAATTACATCATTCATTTTACCCCTGTTTATTATATAGCAGAGACTAAACTCTAACTAGTCTGGTCAGGAATCGAACCCGGCTCGCTTGTTATACATTCGGGCGCACATACCATTATCCGAGCCAGCTAGACTGGTTGGAAAATAGCGCCATATACCTGGACATTTATGTTCATAGGGCTAGCAACCTTCTATCCATCCTACCCTCATATACCTAGACGGCCTTAATTATGTTCATAGGTCCAGCAACCTTCTATCCATCCAAGCCCCATATACCCAGACGGTCACGGTTATATTCATAGGTCTAGCAACCTTCTATCCATCCTAACCCCATATACTTAGACGGTCGCAGTTATGTTCATAGGTCTAGCAACCTTCTAACCACCCTCGGTGGCCTCAACAAAAGCTAAATTAGCTGAACAGCTACAAAAACAAAGTGTCTAATATTTTAACTGTTTATTCACAATAATACAAGCCTTCATTGCTAGCGCCTTGAAATCTGTACTCAAATATGTTTCTCCTAACAGAAGTTTTTCCTTGTTATTCTGTGTACAGTTTGCTAACTGATGCGTCTCAGTTCTTTTCTTCTACTTCGTATTCGTATTAAAAGCGTCCTTAATGCTTTTCTAGACACATTTGAATATCTTAATCACTTATAGAAGGGTTCATCTCTGATTTAATTATGTAGCTAAATTTCATGTTATCAATATTTCTGTGTACAACTAAATTTTTAAATATATGTACAAAAAGACAGATTTGAGCTTTTGACATGTATTTTCGAAAGCTCACATTAGTAACTATAATTTTGGCATATTTTTCAAACAGCTCACTTTGGTAACTATAACATTTGACATAGTTTTCAAACAGCTCACTTTGGTAACTATAACATTTGACATATTTTTCAAACAGCTCACTTTGGTAACTATAACATTTGACATATTTTTCAAACAGCTCACTTTGGTAACTATAACATTTGACATAGTTTTGAAAAAGCTCAGCTTAGCAATGAAAAAGCTCACCTTTGTAAATGTAGCTTTTGACATATTTTTGAAACAGTTCACTTTAGTAAGTATAGGTTTTAACATAATTTTAGAAAAAGCTCACTTTAGTTTACTAGAGCTTAGACATTTTTTAAACAGCTCAATATAGCAACTATAACTTTTGACATATATTTTTTAAAAGCACATCTTGGTAACTAAGTCATGCCGAGTTTGAACATACAAACATATGGAAATACGAATGTGAGTATTTCTTTCTCTATTCATTATTACGCTCATATATCTATGTATGTGTATATTCACCCATGCGTGGACGCATTTGAAATAGACTAGGGACGATCAGATTCTTACCTGAATTTACATTCTCATTTATAGCAGAAGTCGTGATGCACTCTCCCTTGACGTGGCAAACAGTCTTGTAGAGTAGACCATGATATTCGGACCTGGTGTTACCTTTAAACACCATCCACCCAGGCGTCAGGAAAGCAGCAACTTGCAGGACGATGGAAATGGATAGAACACATACCACTATTTTGTTCCTGTTCAGTCTCATTTTACCGCAGACTTAAGACTTTCTCTTGCTAAATCTCTTTCTTTTTCTTTTTGACTATCTGTGAATATGTAACTTTTTGTTCCCAATATATTCTTGCAGCTTTTCTCTATAACTGGGTCATCAAGCCAGGATGATGCAATATTAAGGGTATATCCAAAGGTCATGTAACTTGATACACAAATGTTGTTTAAATTGACACCACTTGCTTGTTTGGATAATTTGCAATCAAATATAAAGAGATGGAATTGTTAATGCCATTTCCCTAAGTCAGTAATATTTAGCAACACTGAACGTTTAATCCACCATACAGTTGATTTTAGATCAGTCCAAATGTAGTTGGCTGCAATACTAAACTTTGAATGACGTATTGATCTATATGCACTTTGCCGAAGCCAATTCTATGGATATAAATAGCCATTGTATGGTACCTTTTCTGAAGTATCGTATTATCTATGTTTTGACAATGAAATATTTATAGTGTACACGGGTTGCAATACGCAACGTATGAGGTAAAATATCAATATATCACTTTACAAGCGTGTACATGAGCTATGGACGATATCATGTTTTTCACAGAAGCCAATTCTATGAGTAAAAATAACTATTGGATAGTACCTTTTCTAAAGTATCATATTATCTATGTTTTGACAAGGACAAATCTATTTTGCACTCAGGCTGTAATACGCAATGTATGAGGTAAAATATAAATATCTCACTTTGCAAGCGTGTTCATGAGCCATGGACGACATCCTGTTTTGCACAGTACAGTAAAACTTGATTATGACGGATATGAGAATAGACGGATAATAGAATATGTACATTAAAAATATTATACAACAGACCGGGTCATCAAAAAAGTCATAATATCTACATATGTACATGTACCTGTTTTTAATATTTTGACGTACATTGTTCTAATATCATAAAGAAACTCAAAAGAAACAATAATTGTAAAGTACTTGATTACATTTATTTCTTTTTAAAAAGTCAATCGGTTTCTTTTGTTTCAATATTCCTCGAGCCTTTTGTGAGGCAATGTTACGAATTTTATGCAAAAGTAACACTTGCGCATCGTCTGCTTCTTCTTGCACCTCTAACCACTCAATGCATTTTGACAGCATAGTTTCGGCTTCACTGTGGTTAATTATGTTTGTTGTTCCATCGGCAGCAGCTTTTTCTTCTTCCTCTTCAGTTTCAGAGTCACCCAAGATTGTCACTTTTTGCACAATTTCATCGTCGTTTAAAATTTCCAAACCGACGTCCATTGTGTCCATATCCAGCCAATAGTTTACTTCCCCCATCGAAATGTTTTCAGAACCAGAAACATTCGAACATAACTGCAACATTTCAGCTTCTTTTGGAATGGTTTCAGTATCAGTTTCAATGTCAGCTGAATCTATTTCAGAACACAACTTATTCCAGCATCTTTGTAGTGTTTGAACTGGAAGATCATTCCAGGCATCAGTAACATTGAAAATTGCGTCTTTTATAGTGTAACTTTTCCAAAACTCTCTCACACCCAATTCATTTTCTACCGAAACAAGTTTCTGAATGAACGTTTTGCGATAACTACGTTTCATACTCTCAATCACGCCTTGGTCCATCAGTTGAATGAGAGATGTCGTGTTAGCCGGCAGAGAGTGGCATGATATTTTGCCATCATCATTCTTTAAATCACATATGGGATGAGTAGGTGCATTGCCCATCAGTAGCATTGTATCTTGCGGTAAACCTTTTGATGCCAAATGTGATCTTACACTTGGTACAAATATTTTATGAAACCAATCATGAAATATATCTTGGCTCATCCACGCGTTTTTTCGTGAGAAATATTGAACTGGCAAAGCATTTAAATTAATATTTTTACATGATCTAGGCTTTTTTGATTTTCCAATAACAAGCAAAGGGAATTTAAGACTACCGCTGGCATTAGCACATACCATTATAGTGATGAGATCTTCTTCTATCTTATATCCCGGTGACACATGTTCAGTCATTGAGGCCAATGTCTTTTGGGGAATTGCCTTCCAATTAAGGCCAGTCCCGCAGCAGTTGTACACTTGGTCTCTAACCAGACTTCGGTCGGCTATTTCCTTCTTTAGGTTTTCAAGATAACAGAAATCGCCGCACTATATGCACTCAACGTTTCTCCCTCAATCGATAACTGTAGAATACCATGGTGAAACTTAAATTTGTCCAACCATCCAATGCTAGCCTTGAATGAAGGATCTCCACCAAGTTTTTTTAAAATTCATCTCCATGGCTTTATTAATTATTATAGGTCCCGACAATAGAATTCCTTGGCAGCATTTTTGAACAAACCGTTGAAACATTACAGCATCCAATTGTTCATTTTTAGCAAGCTTCATTGTTTCACCACCTTTAACATTACCGTCAGTGGTTTCCATTTTCAAGACATGGTTTTAAATTTTTTCTGCATCATGCTTTATGTCATTTACTGTTGTCCTTCCTATTCCATATACCGATGCTATATTTCTAGCACTTTCACCTTTTCTTATACGATTAATTATTTAAATTTTTTTGGATAATCCCAACACTACTCGCTTACGTTTCTCCGCCATTTCAATAAGCTTAACGGCGCGGTGGTGGGATGGAGCATGCGCGATATATAAACAATGTCCTGACGGTTAACAGAGACTGACGGTTAATCGGGTGCCGGATAATCGAAGTTTTGCTGTAATTGCAATTTAATTCCTGTTGACAACAATATCACAGTCAAAACTCCAGTGGAATAAGAACAAGTTCGAAACTAAATACACGGATGTTGACATGATTGGAAAGACATAATATGAATTAAGATACACACAAAATAGCCTGTGGCAAACTCATCACAGTTACCAACCTGTGGTACTTTTCTTTCCCTGAAAAGAATATAAAGAACAGCAAACACATCGAGTAAAGGTGATTAGAAAGTAACGAAATTTTGATAAAATAACATCAATCATTTTCGAAAGCTTTCTTAAAAAGTCATCTTCAAAGCTTTCTTAAAAGTCACCTTAATTCAAAACTCAATAATTCTTTAAGCTTTTGTACATTTGGTCTGGTACATAAGTTGTTGGGTAGTAGTTGTTTTCGTATCTCTCAAAAAGCTGCATTCAAAGAGATAATAAAATTCATCACCCAAGCAATGTTTCATGCAAAGTTTGCACAATTCTTCTTACGTAGAAGATTTTCACCATCTTAGTAAATAATGATCATATTTTAGAAATTGTTTTATATTTGCCTTATATTTTATAAGTCTTTAAACGAATAATGTTCTAATTTTAATTCCGTTTTAAAACTTCTATATATATCAGCTTTTGTCGAGTTAGTAACGGATGATTTCATGTCTGTATCAACTAATCATGAAGTCTTTCCTTTGTTATGTATATTTAATTTAATTGCTTGTTAGTTAGATTTTTTATTATTATTTTTTATTTCATTACATGCAACTGTAATGTAACATTGTACATTGGACTTAACCTTGTCGAAAATTGAGTTCATTTCTGCTTGACCTAAATTGACTTTCCTATTTTATTCAATTTAAACAACTAATAAATAGCTAAGTTATTCTATATGTGTATGGGTTTAAAATCAGTATTATTATTAATAGAAGAAGTAAATATGTTTATTTGGGTCTAGGTTTAGGAATTTCCTAAGTGAATTATACATAATCCAGGTTATTGTTTGGTAAACATCAGGATCATTCTAGAAAGTTATTTTTCATTAGGTAGTGTTTTTTTGTATAGAAAATGCTAATTGTGTCCTGAGGTCAAGTAGATAATTGTATAATCTTGCAGCTGATAGGATTATTTCTTTCGTGCTTTAAGTCTTAGCACAATCAAGTTGTATTATATGTTGTGACAGTAATTTTGGGCTGAATTTTATTTATTCAAATTATAGAATTCAAGTGATTATTTTCTCTGGAAATACAAAAATGCTCTGATAAAATTCATGCACAGAGACATTTGTTATATATATGTAATTTAAGTTTTTGTTTGTTAGTTTTAATTTTTTTTTAATCCCATTACATGCTATTATAAGGTAACTTTGTTTACTGGATTTGACATTTTCCAGAAATTCACTTCAGTTCTGTTTGACCTGAATGTTATAATAATAGAAACATTGTATCTAGTTGCTGACTTTGATTCAGAACCAGTAAGGGTTTTGGTAAACAACTTTTTTAAAAAAAAAATTTTTGTTTCTTTCCCAGAGTAAGAACCATTGATTTCAGTTAAGGCCATACTGGGAGTACGTGATGTTAGGCATGTAAAAAGCTTATATTTTGTTCTGGAAGGATGACCATGTGACCCTCATCCGGGAATCTGTTTTGCGTCTTAAACTTGCGTATAACTGTTTTCTATACAGAATTTGTTCAGTCGGGCTCCAAACATATGTTGTGACCAGTTTGAGTTGAATTTTATTTTATTGAATTTCAAGTGATTATTTTTTCTGGAAATACAAGTGCTCCTCCAAAATTCGTGGATGCAGACATTTATTGAAATTTATTCGGAATTCAAAACCTGAATATTATTTTCTGTGATTCAACAAGGAACTGTTGACACAACAGACGTCATCACCTTCCATTTTAGATTTCATCGGGACTCTAACTCAGATTCATTTAGGACTTTTTAATAATAGGACTTCTATTTTTTAATTCTTCGATTAATTTTGGATTTGATTCGTAAAACCGTAAGTTCTTACAAAGCTTGTTGTCTTCACTCGTTTCTGTTAGGTTTTGTAAGAGCCTAAACACGTAGCAAGAAAATTGTGCTCTCGTCCTTGGGATAAATGAATTTTGCCTAAAATATTTCAGAAAACTTTGTTTTTTGAAATTTAAATTCCCCTAGGTTTTGAAATTTTTTAAATCCCAAGTATTATTTCACATTTTAGAAATCTTTAGTGAAATCAACAGGCTTTTTTACAATGTTATCAAAAGTGGAGATCTTTTTTTCAAATCCTACCCAGGAACAGTTAGACTTTTGAAAAAAGATTAATTGATCCAGCTTGCCAGAAAATATGATCTTTCTGAGGCAAAAGCTTCTATAACGAAGCAAGAAATAAAAAATATTTTGGCAAAGTATTTGGTGGAAAAGAATGTTTTGGATAAAAGTGTTTTGGTTTCAATCAGTAAGGCTATATCAGACTCTGACATGAAAGTTAAGGAATTAAAATTAAAACACAAGATGGAATTAGAGTTAAGAAAGCCGGAACTTCAGAAAGATAAAGAAGAAAAACAAATGCAGTTGCAATTGGAGAAAGAGAAAGAACAAATGTTATTGGAGAAAGAGGAGAAACAGATACAAATGCAGGTACAGAAAGAACAAATGCAGTTACAATTGAAGAAAGAGGAGAGAGAGATAAATGCAGTTACAGAAAGAACAAATGCAGTTACAGAAAGAAGGGAAACAAATGCAGTTGGAATTGGAGAAAGAGGAGAGAGAGAGAGAGAAACAAATGCAGTTACAATAGAAGGAAGAGGAGAGAGAGAGAGAGAGAGAGAGAGAGAGAGAGAGAGAGAGAGAGATGAAAATGCAAATGCAAAGAGAGAAGGAAAAGAGGGAATATCAATTTAGAATAAAAATGTTAGAGCTGGCAAGTGAAAAGCAGTTTCCCACTTCACATACAAATTCAAGTTTTGATCTTACTAAGAATATTAGGTTAGTGACCCCTTTTAGAGAAAAAGAAGTAGACAAATATTTTCCTCGTTTTGAAAAAAACTGCTGAAAATTTGAAATAGCCAACGGAGCATTGGACTCAGTTATTACAATGTGTACTTACTGGTAAAGCTAGTGATATTTACCATTCACTGTCACTACAGCAAAGTGCTGACTATGATCTGGTTAAGGAATGCATCTTAAAGGATTATGAGTTAGTCCCTGAGGCTTATCGGCAAAAATTCATGAACTATTACAAAGAAGCTGGACAAACTCATGTCGAATTGCAAGAGAAAAAGAGCAGTTATTTGATAGATGGTGCTTAGCCAAGAAAGTTGATCAAGATTATGAAAGTCTTAGACAACTTTTATTATTTGAAGAGTTCCAGAACTGTGTCCATAGCGACATTCAGACTTATCTTGATGAGAATAAGGTTGAAACCTTGGAAAATGCTGCTCGTGCTGCTGGCGAGTATTCCTTAGCTCATAAAGTTCCTTTTCTAGGCAAGTCTTCCACTCAGCAGTCTTCTGGTAAAAAGGTATTTCAGCCTAATACGAGCCTTTCTAAATCTCAATCTGGCACAACTTTTAGAAATCAAGCTTGATAAAAAATCCTTTTCTCTTCCTATGTGTACCTATTGCAAGAAGAAAGGAAACGTTATTTCTGATTGCTACAAATTGAAAAATAAGCATCAGAATTAAGACAGACCTATTCCAAATGCTCTTATTTCTAAGAGGTCAAGGTCACGGTCATGTATTGAAAGCAATACAGAACTAAGAAAAGTGTCGAGGAAAGCACTTTGAAGAAAGCCTCTAGACTAACACATTAAAACTAAGGAAAGTATCTAGGCAAGCACTTTGAAGAAAGCCTCTAGACTAACACATTAAAACTAAGGAAAGTATCTAGGCAAGCACGTTGAAAAAAGCCTCTAGGCAAGTACATTATAACTAAGGAAAGTGTCTAGGCAAGCATATCAAGGAAAGCCACAAGGCAAGTATATTAAGGAGAGTATCTAGGCAAGCACATCAAGGAAAACCACAAGGCAAGTATATTAAGGAAAGCCACAAGGACAGTACATTAAGGGTAAGGAAAGCCTTGAGGCAAGCACAATATAAAACAGGCAACCAAACGATTGTGCATCTCTAATGCACACCAATACTTTTCTTTATTTAATAAATTTTTACGAATAAACTTATGGTAGCTGTCATACACGGTAAGGGTTCGTGTTTTCCAAACTGAATTATTTTTAATCCTTGATAAAATATAGTCTAAGTTTGTTACAAATTAATATACTTGGAAGATTTAGAGTATTAACCCTCCAGCTTCTTTTCCCTTATTTTGGTGTACTGCACAGAATTTGTACATTGGAACATGATGCAGTGCATAGGATTTGTACATTGGAACATGATGTAGTGCACAGGATTTGTACATTGGAACATGATGCAGTGCAGAGGACTGCAGAATAGATTACAACATACTGAAAAGAACTTGTAGAATGGGTTATGCTGTACTGCATATGTCTTGTAGAATGGGTTATGCTATACTGCATAGGTCTTGTAGAATGGGTTATGTTGCACTGCATAGGTCTTGTTGAATGGGTTATGCTGTACTGCATAGGTGTTACGTATATGTAATTCAATTGCTTGTGTGTTAGTTTTAAAATTCTTTTTTATTTTATTTTTATTTCATTACATTTTATTGTAATGATTATTGCAGGGATTCAAAATTCATTTTCAGTAATTCTGTTTATCTAAGACGTAAAACGTATTACATTAGTAATATTTTTAGTTTACCTTGGTCCGCGGTAGTGTAATCGCTACGCGAATACGATTGGCTGTTTTCAAGGTCCTTTTCGACCTACGTGTGAATCTGGATAAACAATGTTTTATTTTTATATTTGTTTTAGAGTGATAGTCTAGTTCTTAGATAGAGCTACGTGCAAATTGGCAAATATATTATTATGTATTTCAAGTGTTATTAGATCACGTAGTCTGTCTGGCGAGAACGGGATGATAATTCGGGTGAATATATAACTCTTTCTGAGCGCTCGTCAGTCAGTTGTATTCCTGATACCTAGAAGGCCAGATATGTTACCAGATTGTTTTGAAATTCATTGGTGTTTGGAATTTAAATAATTTATTCTCTAGAAAACCAAACAAGTGTACTGTTTTATAAATTCTGGTAGAAAGAAATTCAATGGAAATTTATTCTGGAATTATTCGAAAACATAAACTGTGATTCAATTAAGGAATTGTTATTTTGTACAAGGACCACATCTGACGTCATTGCCTTCCATATTTGTATGTCGTCGAGATTCGAACCTGGATTCTAATAGAACTATTTAGTGATAGGACTTGTATTTTTCATTCTTAGGATTAAATTTTTGGATTATATTCACAAACCGTAAGTCCTATTTTCCAATTTTTACATTGTTTTCTAGGGAAATAAATTATTTTGTTAAAATATACAAAGCTTGTTGACTTCACTCTTTTCTTCTGTTACATTTGTACGAGCCTACACGTAACAGGAGAAAATTGTGTCGCTCGTCCTTGGGATATATGAATTTCGGTTAAATATTTCAGAAAATTGTTTTTTGAAATTTAAATTCCCCTACTTTCTAAATCCCAAGTACTATTTTACATTTTGTGTGAAATCTTAAGTGAAAACAACAGGCTTTCATTTACAATGTCATCAAAAGTGGAAATATTTTTTTCTAATCCAACTCTGGAGCAGTTGGATAGTCTGAAAAAAGATGAGTTGCTTGAACTTTCCAGAAAGTACGATCTTTCTGAAGCAAAATCTTCCTTGACGAAACAAGAAATTGAAAATATTTTGATCCAATATTTGGTGGGGAAAAATATTTTTGACAAAAGTATTTTGGCATCAGTCAGTAAGTCTATGACAGACACTGACATTAAAGTAATGGAATTAAAAATCAAAATATAAGATGGAAGTAGAGTTAAGGAAGCTCGAGCTTCAGAAAGAAGAAAAAGAGAAACAAATGCAGCTGCAATTTGAAGAGAAGCAATTGCAAATGCAGTTTGAGGAAAAGGAGAGAGAGAGAGAGAGAGAGAGAGAGAGAGAGAGAGAGAGAGAGAGAGAGAGAGAGAAACAGGAGAGGGAGAAAGATAAACATTTACACAATATAAAACTAGATGGAATGATGGACAGGTGGACCATAGGTGAAATCGCCAATTCACCCGACACTCCTGTATCGATAGCTGGATTGACTGACAGGTGAACTGCGTATATGATACATGTAGCATAAGAAGAACTAATAAGAAAGTAATATCAACTCTTTATTTAGCATTATAAAACAGTACATAATTATACATCTTTGGCATTCCTTGGGTCTCACCCTCCACTGCATGAGGTTAATGTGTAAGATGGAATAGAAGCATGCAGTATTTATGAGGCGGAATCGCCAGTATGACTGCTGTCAGGGCCGAATAGCCAACATGCACTATCTATGAGGCGGAATCGCCAGTATGTCTGAAGCACTATCTATGAGGCGGAATCGCCAGTATGACTAATGTCAGGGCCGAATGGCCAACATGCCCTCTCTATGAGGCGGAATCGCCAGTATGACTGATGTCAAGGCAGAATTGCCGATGTTTGACTGACTGACCTAACTGTTAAGGCAGAATTGCCGCTGTATTGAGGCAGAGTCGCCATAACTTGTTATGTCTGTAAGTCGAGTGGATTGGGGATAGAATGCCCGAACGACTCTGCATGCCGAGAATGGAACTGCAGTAGTATGCAGCGGAGAGCCCCAAGGAACGGATATGTATGGACAAGAACAACCTGCAGTTCTGTTAAAATAAGCACGAAATATAACACACAATATAAGCAATTAGGAAAATGAAACACGAATCATTGCCACATTAAGACCCATACAACTGTGAATCACCATTATATGGATAACACTGTAAGGACCAGTGCTAAGGTGTTACTGTTCAGGGATCCCTGCCTGCAAACATTATTATGGTGATAACAAGACTAAAATCACAGTAAATCTAAACCGTATTGGTAAGGTAAGCAATGCTGTGATGCGACAATCTGAAAGACAGTCATATATGAGGAAACAAAACTATAAACATGTATGTTCAGCACTGCAATGTTCACGGCTTGTTCCCCGTTAGGGGTCGATGTATAAACAAAGTAAAGTACAGGAGTGCAGATTAAGTTGGATGCACAAAAACGATTGCAGTGCAGTCAGTAAACAGATTGAACTAGAAACCCAATAGATGCACCAACCACATAATGTAAACACGGGGTGCAGGCCCTACTGGTGCCAGTGAATCTGATGATCCTGTTACACATTGTGAACACACCGATGCGAAACACACCTCACAGGGCGCCTGAATCTGATGATCACACTGCATAGAAAAACTGAAGAATTAAAAATGCAATGAAACACTTGGCACAATACACAGAATCTGCTTACTCCTTTCTCAGAAATAACTCCAGGTACAGAATCTGATGATCACTTCCGAAAGAATACACTGACACACATCCTTTCTCAGAAATCAGTCCATGTAAAGAATCTGATGATCACATCCGAAAGAAAACACTGACACACACCAACTAACGTATATTAGCACATACACACTTCCATCAAATGCACTCTATCCAAGAAACATGCAGACGAAACTGCTCATAGGGCAGCACTTGTCTATGAACGGGTAGATCCACACATGGCCTGCTGTGCATGAAAAATGGCATCATTTGATGTCCTGATGTAACGTAAATAAGAATCTGAAGTCCAACGGCCTAGTGTTTTAATAAGGTGGTACTCGATCCCAGCATTAGCTGCGGTAGTGGCGGCCCCTATCCGAAAGGAGTGCCCATTGAATTTGTATTGTGGATAGCCTAGTACCTGCAGGAGGAGATGTAACTTCTCCAAAAACACTGATCTAGAAATTGGATTAATACCATCTGTAGTAAATAGCGGGTCAGAAGGCCTAAGACAGCCCACCCTGCCACGGAGCTCTAGATAGTCTTGTAAAGCCCTTAAGGGGCAAGTACAGTTATGCACTGCAAAAGGTCTGATCTGCACACCATAACGGAATGGATCAGACTTTGATGCTCTCAACATTAAAGTCCCATTAGAATTATCACCAGCAATAATAAAGTCACTGATCCGCATGTACTCCATATCCTTAGTTGCCGTCACCGTAAATTCGCCACAACGTAAAAAGCAAAGAACGCTAATGAAGATGCAGCAAGCAGCATACCATCCACCCAGGGACCAAAGAAACCTTTCTGAAGCAAAGTACACATGCGCGCCAATATATCAAAGGTGATGGGTAACCTTGTGTTAGGGCCATTACTCTGTGATTTCTTCACACCCCGCAACACCATTTGCAATCTTGGACAGCACGAATACGAAGGGCCATCGAGGGGGTGATATATGCCCCGTTTGACACAGAAATAATTCACACCACACAAATATAGCTTGATAGATGCATATCGAATATGAATAATCTTGAAGCAATATGCCACAAAATCAACAAGGGTATTCTCATCAATTGGTACTGAAGGTTGATCACACCTATGATCCCAGTGACCCGACATGACCAAAAAATGACTGAAGGCTTTCTAACCCGATAAATAGACCGATTGTGTCCGTGGGCTATGTGCTGCTTGTAGTGAAAGGTCCACAGTTTTGTTTAGTAGAGTATCAGTTCCTCTAAGACTGGGCATGGGTGAGAAGTTTTCTCTGCAGCTGGAGCCAGATGCCAGAATTTGTCCATCTGAAAACGAGAGAGAGAGCATCTGCAATGAGGTTATCTTTCCTGGGCCATATTCGGCTAGAATTTCGCAACAATATTGAGCTGATATCCATGTTAAACGCCTAAGCAATTTCATTATCATGGTAGACTTGGATCGACGTTTCCTAATTATCTCAACTGTACTGATATTGTCACAATGGAACAAAATTCGTTTTCTCTGCCACAAATGGCCCCATATATGGGCTGAGACTACGATGGGGTAGATCTCCAGCAGGGCCATAGACAACTTGTCTGTGCCCAGTATGTCTAAATTGTCCGGCCATAATCCTTGGAACCATCTGCCTTGGAAAAAACAGCCAAATCCGACAGTTGATGCTGCATCAGTAAAGAGCGCAAAATCTGTAGCAAAGGTAACATTAGAGTCCAAGAAGAAAGAAATTCCGTTCCATTGTGCCATAAAGTCTCTCCACATCCTTAGATCCAGCCTACATTCGCTACTTATTTTTACATGATGATTCAATTCAATGACAGTTGTTGACAAGGATATTAGATATGATGTGAAAGACTGACCGAGGACTACCACACGACATGCACATTGTAAATGGCCCAAAAGACTCAGTAATTCCCTCTTCGTGCAAGATTTCCTTTGCTGGAAAGCTTTGATCAGTGCAGCCAACCTGCTCAGCTAATCTTGTGGCAATCTAGCTTCCATTTTTTCTGAGTCTAGAATTATACCCAAATATTCCATAACTGGTGACGGTCCTAAAGTCTTGTGGGGAGCAATTGGAATAGATAACCTATTGAAAATCAATGTGATTAATGCCATAGTTCCTTCCGCTGGAAAATCCGGCTCATCAATGGACAAAAAATCATCCAGTAAATGCAAGAAATGTGATATACCATAATTATGTTGAGCTATCCACGAAATCGCTCTGGACAGTGTATCAAAAATCTTAGGACTACTTCTACTACCAAATACTAACTTGGTGTAGAAATAATATTTGTTCCTCCACTTGACACCATACAGAGGCCACAATGATGGGAGTATGGGAATTAGCTTGAATGCATCGGTAATATCTGTCTTACACATATTTGCACCCATTCCTAACTGCACCAGAATATGAATAGCATCATCTATGTTTACGTACGAGAGAGAAAAATCATCTTTGCTGATTAAGGCATTGATACTTTCATGCTCGAGTGAACTGTGCGGTGCCGACAGATCTACTATAAGTCTGTACTTGCCCGAAGATTTGATTTGTACTACACCCAGGGGGCTAATCCGGAATATACGAAATGGTGGACTTTCAAAGGGGCCTATGAGGTAGTGTTGTAGAGCTCATACTCAAGCAATACATCAACCACATCAGGTTGTGATGTCGCTGATACCAAATGTTTACACTCAAATGAAGATGTAGGCTGATGAGAAAGTCCTGGATGAAAACCATAGCCGAGACCATTTATAAGATAGTCGACAAAGTCTTTATCAGGATGGTGTTGCAATTCTTCTTGGAGTCTAGTGATGTTGACGGGTGTGGTTGCCTGAAATGTTTCTAATGCTATATCCTGATTTAGTCATTGAGGTTTTGAAGGTGGCAGCACCTGCTTTGCCATCAGGTTGCACTTGAGCTGTGGATGTGTTTTTTTGCAAGTCAAGCACACGTGCGCATTACTACAATTTGCTCGGAAACATCCATTTGTTCCATTGAAATTATTATATATTTCTTTCCCTAAATGTAATATCATTCTCCGAACTTGTCTATCTACTGTAATCTGACTATTCACTGATGGACTTTGTCTTGGTTGACTAATTTGACTAATTGCTGTCTGCGCAGCGAGGTGACAGAAGTCTGAATCGTGAGCAAAACTGCGGCAATGATGGCATGGAACAACTTTGTAAGCAGATAATACATACGTTTGTAGCTTGGGATCGATTCTACTCCAGTCTACTTTAATGTTCATGGAGCTGCAGTAAATGGCTGCTTTTCGTGCAAACTCTTTGTGGTACTCATAAAAAGCTGGGCTTCCTTTTGTTAGGGCATGCATTTTTATCATCTCTTTCTGATATAAATCCAATTCTTGAGTTCTGGAAGGGAAGGCATCACACATAATCGCCTTGTACCGACTAAACGCAAGTATGAACTCGATAATAGTCAAGTTCTTAGATAGCCTATGGTCGCAGACTTGTGTACTATTAGAAATTTGACCAGGAAACGTTCCCACCAACTTCATGCCCCACTGACCTGACTGAATTGATGTTTGATCTTCAAATTCATGTGGCATTAGAAGTAAAGATAAATTCACGTATTTACCTGCAATAATCTCTTTCCGCAATTGTGAGCTGACGGGGTCAATATCCGGTAGGATAGAAATAGGCACGCCATGGTCAGAAAACTCTGTGACAGACGAAGCGATGCCAGACCTGGTTTCCATAGCCGACATCGCTGTTGCGAGGGTATGCGCCTGTGTCTCAGTACACGGATATCCCGTATTGTTGGACATATTTAACTGGGTTTGCATTTTTATCACAGCCGCTTGGAGAGATGATACTGCTTCCAATAGAACGGTATCCTTCTCAGGAACATGGTGTATTAGTTGTTGTTGTTGATAAATGTCTCCGGTGCTAGGATCTCCCCTTACAATGGGCACGAAACAAGGCATTCCTATTGCTCGCGGCTGCGCGCTACTTTGACTGCTTCTCGAAGCTGAGCGTGGCGATGGATGGACTGAATTAGCTGCATATGTAGATTGACGAAGACTCGTCGCTGGCTGGCTGGCAGAAATACCAAGCCCAGTCTCGTCTAGGTAAGAGGGCGATTCTGTGGGTACTGACGTCATCCCGAGCTGCTGAAAACCCTCCCTTCCGGGTGTGTCAGAATCCAGAGGCCTAACGGCTCGTGTTAGGCCGCCATCTTGAATTAGCTTCAAATTTTCTTCATAGATCTGCACAAGTTGAGCCTTCTTTAGAGAAGCAGGCACAATAATGTTAATTTCACGTATTTGTTGAAGAAGGTTTCCCCACTGACCAATTTTTTGGCGACTGAGCATCCCATTGTTGTCTGGGGTTTTTTTTGCTCTACGACCGCGGCACCCACCAGAAGAGGAAAGCTGCTGCGATTTTTCCATGATATACCAAAGTCCACAATTATCCGCAGAAGAATAGGTGATATACACACGGCAAACAGTTTTTCCAACTTAGCAATTGCTCAGCAGAACAATAGGTTTTTGCAGCAGAAGATGCTACACGACATCCACTTTAACGACTGGCGAGTAGACAGTCGTTGTTGCACTGTAATCCCAATAAATCAAATTCTAGCGTCATGCCTAGAAATTCGAACTAGATCAGCATATTTGCAGTATAGGTAATGATTGAGTCCTGAAAGAATGTCAAGTTCCAACAGCAAACAGTTCGTGAACCAAGAAGAGAATATAATACGAAACAAACTGTCCACTCTCAACGCTGATCACTTGTAAAGTGAATGACCAGTATCAGCTGCCTCAGCACAGCAGACCCTTGTCTCTGATTAGCTGATAGCCAATCCAACTAGTGCGCGTGTCCACTGAACTGACTTTGAACTGACCCACAGAATGGGCCTTGACTGGAATCCATTCTTTGTGTAAACATCATTTAATTGCATTAAACACCTAATTACAATTTGAAAAAGAGGAGAAAGAGAGACAGGAGAGGGAGAAAAATAGACAAATGAAATTAGAATTAGAAGAGAAGGAGAGAGATAGACAGATGCAATTACAAAGAGAGAAGGATGAAAGGGAATTTCAACTTAGAATGAAAGAATTTGAGCTGGCAAGTGGCAAGCACGATTCCACTTCACATACGGATTCAAGTTTTGACATTCCAAAAAATATTAGGGTAGTTGCATCTTTTAGAGAAGAAGAAGTAGACAAATATTTTCCTCGTTTGAAAAAGTTGCGGAAAATTTGAAATGGCCAAGGGAGTATTGGACTCAGCTACTACAATGTCTACTAGTTGGTAAAGCTAGTGATATTTACCATTCAATGTCAGTACAACAAAGTTCTGACTATGATTTGGTTAAGGAGTGCATTTTAAAGGGTTATGCGTTAGTCCATGAGGCTTATCGGCAAAAATTCAGAAACTATAAAAAAGAAGCTGGACAGACTTATGTTGAATTTGCTAGAGAAAAAGAGCAGTTATTTAAGAGATGGTGCTTAGCCCAGAAAGTTGAACATGATTATGAAAATATCAAACAACTTGTGTTACTTGAAGAGTTTAAGAACTGTGTCCCTAGTGACATTAAGAATCATCTTGAAGAGCACGAGATTCAAACCCTAGAAAATGCTGCTCTTGCTGCTGATAAGTACTCCTTAACTCATAAAGTTCCTGTTGTAGGCAAATCATTCACTCAGCAGTCTACTGGTAGAAAGGTATTCCAGCCTAATACAACTCCTCTTAAAAATCAGTCTGGTACAACTTCTAAAAATCAAACTTCTGATAAACTTGATTCAAAATCCTTGTAGATTCCTACGTGTACCTATTGCAAAAAAAAAGGACACGTTATTTCTGATTGCTTCAAATTGAAATATAGGCATCAGAATCAAGATAGACCTATTCCAAATGCTCTTATTTCTAAGAGGTCAAGGACACGGTGATGTATTGAAAGCAATAAAATTTTTGGGTCTAATAAACCCCAGTCTGATTTTTTTTTTATTATGGAGAATTATGAACCATTCATGTCGAAAGGTTCTATATCACTCATGGGTGATTCGGCCAATCCTATCTCTATTAAAATTTTAAGGGATACAGGAGCTTCTCAGAGTCTTTTAGTGTCAGGTATTTTGCCTTCTTCTGAGAAGTCCTATTCTAATGAGAGTGTTCTCATTCAAGGAGTAGAGTGCGGCTTTGTTAATGTTCCTCTCCATTGTGTGAATTTGTCATCAGACTTAGTTTCAGAACTGTGACAGTCGGTATAGTGTATAACTTACCCGTTAAGGGCATTCATTTGTTGCTAGGCAACGGCCTAGCTGGAGACAAGGTTGTGGTTAATCCACTTGTAACTGACAAGCCTTATTTGGATCAGAAAGTTGATCCTATTGAAAAAGAATACCCTGATTTATACCCAGCTTGTGCAGTTACCAGAGCTATGTCAAGGAAAGCTCTTGAGAATGATTTTGATAAGGAAAATATTCCTTTAGCTGACACATGTATTGGTCAGGCTTTTGATGAGGTCACTTTCACTTCTAATTTGGATCAATCAGGTGGTATTGATCACAGTGATCCTCTTTTAAATATTCATTCTCTTTATTCTAATCAGGGTGATAAACGACAATCACTTGTCGTCGAACAGGAAAAAGATCCTGAGATCTCCTGTCTGTTTCAGAGGGCCATTAGTGAAACTGAAACCACTGAAGTACCTGTCTGTTATTTCATTAAAAATGGAATTCTTATGAGAAAATGGAGACCTCCCGAGGTACCAGCTAATGACGAGTGGTCAGTGAACTATCAAATTGTAGTTCCAAAATCTTACAGACAGGAAATACTTAGTTTGGCCCATGAAACTCCTCTGGCTGGTCATTTAGGGATAAATAAAACTTATAACAAGATTTTGACTCACTTTTATTGGCCAAAACTCAAAAGTGATGTTTGTAAATTTTGTGCATCTTGTCATACTTGTCAAATGGTAGGAAAACCCAATCAGAAGATACCTAAGGCTCATCTGCAACTAATTCCTGCATTTGACGAACCATTTAGCAGAATTATGGTAGATTGTGTTGGTCCCTTACCTAAGACCAAGTCAGGCAACCAATATTTGTTGACTTTAATGTGTGCGTCAACAAGATTCCCAGAGGCAATTCCTTTGAGGAATATTAAAACCAAAACTATAGTAAAAGCTTTAATAAAGTTTTTTACTCAATTTGGCCTTCCCAAATCTGTTCAGTCGGATCAATGGTCAAATTTTATGTCTGGAATTTTCCAGCAAGCTATGCACGAATTAGGCATTAAACAATTTAAATCTTCTGCCTATCATCCTGAGAGCCAAGGGGCCTTAGAAAGATTTAATCAGACTTTAAAGAATATGATACGATCATATTGCTTTGATACTAGCAAAGATTGGGATGAAGGCATTCATTTACTTCGTTTGCTGTTAGGGAGTCCGTTCAAGAATCTTTAGGATTCAGTCCCTTTGAACTAGTTTTCGGACATACTGTGCGTGGACCTTTGAAATTGTTGAAAGAGAAACTTCTTTCAAATGAAGATACTGAGTTCAATCTTCTTGACTATGTTTCTGATTTTAAGTACAAATTATCAAAGGCTTGTGAAGTCGCAAGAGTAAATCTGCGCTCTACTCTGTCCAGAATGAAATCAAGATATGATAAAAACTCAAGGGATAGGAGTTTTCAGCCTGGTGATAGAGTTCTAGCTCTCTTGCCCATTCCACAAAATCCCCTTCAGGCCAAGTATTACGGTCTATACATGGTTGAAAAGAAAGTAAATGATTTAAATTTCACCATAAATACTCCTGGCAGGCGAGAACAAAAACAACTTTGCCAAATTAACGTGTTAAGGAGTATATTGAAAGAGATAGCCAAATAAATCATAGAATTAATTTAGTTGTACCTGTCACATCAACTGAGGATTTAACTGAAGAAATTCAATTGGACACCGTTGAACTTGGAGCAACAAATCTTCGGAATTCGGAAATTATGAAGGATCTAGACCAGAAACATTTACATTTGCAACAACAAGAAAGAAATGAACTTAAACAGTTATTATTTGAATATGAGCACTTGTTTCTGGATATTCCTACGAGGACAAACGAAATTTTTCATGACGTTGAAATTGTAGATTCAAAACCTGCGAAACAACACCCATACAGGATGAACCCTCTCAAACAAGAATACTAGAAAAAGGAAATTCAGTATTTGCTAAAGAACGATTTCATAGAGCCCAGTAAAAATGATTGGAGTTCACCATGCATACTTGTTCCGAAACCGGATAAAACTTTCCGTATGTGCACTGATTATAGGAAGGTGAACAGTGTGACAAAAACAGATTCATTTCCATTACCAAGGATAGATGATTGTACTGATAAAATTGGAAATGCCAATTACGTCACCAAATTTGACCTTCTGAAAGGATTTTGGCAAATTCCACTTACGGAAAGAGCGAAAGAAATTTCGGCGTTTGTGACTTCAGATGGACTCTATCAATATAAAGTAATGGCGTTTGGGATGAAGGGTTCTCCAAGTACGTTTCAACGCTTGATGAATATGATTACTTCCGGTCTAGATAATTGTGATGCTTATATTGATGATGTCATCATCTACAACAACACCTATAAAGGAAATCTAGCCACGATTCGGAAATTCACTGAAAGACTCACTGATGCTAATTTGACAATCAATTTATCTAAAAGTGAGTTCTGCCGTGCTTGTGTAACTTTTCTAGGACATATTGTGGGACATGGTCAAATTAAACCTATTGATGCTAAGGTGAAGGCTATCTCTGATTTTCCTGTGCCTGTCAGTAAAAAGCAATTAATGCGATTTTTGGGTATGGCCGGATACTATCGAAAGTTTTGTTCCAATTTTTCTAATATTGCTGAACCTCTGACAAATTTGTTAAGTAAGAGAAACAAGTTTCTCTGGACCAAAAAATGTCAGGAAGCTTTCGATAGGTTAAAAGCCATACTCAAAAGTGCGCCGGTTCTAACAGCTCCAAATTTCAATCAGTCTTTTAAATTGTCTGTGGATGCAAGTGATGTTGGGGTTGGAGCAGTATTGATTCAAGAAGACAGTAATGGTATTGATCACCCAGTGTGCTATTTCTCTAAGAAATTAAATAAGCACCAAAGAAATTACTCAACAATCGAGAAGGAATGTTTGGCTTTAATACTGGCATTACAACATTTTGAAGTTTACATTAGCTCAGCTCCTTCTCCGGTTGTTGCGTATAGTGATCACAACCCCCTTACTTTCATCGACCAGATGAAAAATAAAAATCAAAGATTATTAAGGTAGAGTTTGTTTTTGCAAGAGTATAATCTCAAAATCAGGCACATCAAAGGAAAAGACAATTTGATTGCAGATGCACTTTCCCGTGTATAGAAATATTATATTATATACACTATATAATTCATAAGAATTTTCTTATGTAATTTTGTTTACCTCATGTATAAATTACATATGGTTAAAAGAAAGCTTTGTTATATAAATCTTTTTTTTCTTTATGGGGGAAGTGTTACGTATATGTAATTAAATTGCTTGTGTGTTAGTTTTAAAATTCTTTTTTATTTTATTTTTATTTCATTACATTTTATTGTAATGATTATTGCAGGTATTCAAAATTCTTTTTCAGTAATTCTGTTTATCTAAGACGTAAAACGTATTACATTAGTAATATTTTTAGTTTACCTTGGTCCGCGGTAGTGTAATCGCTACGCGAATACGATTGGCTGTTTTCAAGGTCCTTTTCGACCTACGTGTGAATCTGGATAAACAATGTTTTATTTTTATATTTGTTTTAGAGTGATAGTCTAGTTCTTAGATAGAGCTACGTGCAAATTGGCAAATATCTTATTACGTATTTCAAGTGTTATTAGATCACGTAGTCTGTCTGGCGAGAACGGGATGATAATTCGGGTGAATATATAACCCTTTCTGAGCGCTCGTCAGTCAGTTGTATTCCTGATACCTAGAAGGCCAGATATGTTACCAGATTGTTTTGAAATTCATTGGTGTTTGGAATTTAAATAATTTATTCTCTAGAAAACCAAACGAGTGTACTGTTTTATAAATTCTGGGAGAAAGAAATTCAGTGGAAATTTATTCTGGAATTATTCGGAAACAAAAACTGCAATTCAATTGAGGAATTGTTGATATTCGTACATGGACCACATCTGACGTCATCGCCTTCCATATCTGTATGTCGTCGAGATTCGAACCTGGATTCTAATAGAACTATTTAGTGATAGGACTTGTATTTTTCATTCTTAGGATTAAATTTTGGATTATATTCACAAACCGTAAGTCCTATTTTCCAATTTTTACATTGTTTTCTAGGGAAATAAATTATTTTGTTAAAATATACAAAGCTTGTTGACTTCACTCTTTTCTTTTGTTACATTTGTACGAGCCTACACGTAACAATAGGTCTTGTTGAATGGGTTATGCTGTACTGCATAGGTCTTGTTGAATGGATTATGCTGTACTGCATAGGTCTTTTTGAATGGATTATGCTGTACAGCATAGGACTTGAATAATGGATCACTGTATACTGTACAGGACTTTTACAGTGTATCAATGCGTACTGCATAGAACTTGTAGAATTGATGAATGTGTACTGCATAGGACTTGTAGAATTGATCAATGTGTACTGCATAGGACTTGCATGATGGATCATTGTGTACTGTATAGGACTTGCCGAATGGATCGTTGTGTACTGCATAAGACTTGTTGAATAGATTATGGTTTCCTGTAGTGGACTAAAATAGTATTGTGGTAACGAAATAAAAGTAGACCCTTTGAAACAGGCCAATGCCTTGACATGATCCCTTTCAGTGTAGGAGTATACACGGAGATTACAGCGCGAAGGAACTTGGTGTGTTGAAATGTGAAATCATTTAGTAGGTCTTGATATCCACATGCTTTACCAGAGGGCATTTAATATATTCATAATTGTTGATGTTTATGCAAATCCAAAGAGGAGATTGTAAAATAATTACTACCAGAGCATACAATAGATGATTCTAAGAACGGATGCTATAGATTAACAAGCTAGTAGAAAGCTCGTCATTTATTCGGACAAATTTAAGCTTGTAGAGGGACACTGTCATAGATTTTGCGAACATGATTACATATCGAAAGACAATAATTAGATCTCATAATCAAGCAGTGATGATGCAGATTGTGGATTGGAATTCATCACTCACATTCAAATACCTGGTGAATTTTGTAAACAAATTCCCGAACTGCTCTCTATTCTCTGTTTCTTTCGAAACGGTACTGTCATCTGAATTTGTTTCAGCCGTTTTGTAGAAGAAACGCATACGTTCGCTTTTACTTCATGTTCACTGGATTCGGAAAAGAAATTATGTCTTGAGCTAGCAACAATAACAATATTGCTGTCAACTTTGCATTCTTTTTAACCGAATCAAGGATCAAACGGCTGAAACGAGCTAACCCATTGCTCAGACAGTGGAGTTGCAAATCTTAGTCACTGGAGCATATCGGATATACTTCGATGAATTGATACAACTTAAAGAGGAGGGAATCACCTGAAAATATTAGAGACAGCCTGAAGTATGCTAGGCAAAAGAGAATTATGTAGCAACATTATGACACATTGGTAGAATTATAGCTGGTTTAACGTGCAAGATATACTGGTTTAACGTGCAAGATGTACTAGTTTAACATGCAAGATATACTGGTTTAACGTGCAAGATGTACTGGTTTAACATGGAAGATATACTGGTTTATCGTGCGAGATGTACTGGTTTAACGTGCAAGATATAATAGTTTAACGTGCAAGTTGTACTGGTATAACGTGCAAGATATACTGGTTTAACGTGCAAGGTGTACTGGTTTAACGCGCAAGATGTGCTTGTTTCATTTTCCGTATCATTACAGAATGGTGGTTAGCCGTAATAACGACACACGAGACATTCAATTGATGGCGGAATTTCTAAACGATACATGAGACATTCAATTTAATTTGGCAATATATATATATATATATATATATATATATATATATATATATATATATATATATATATATATATATATATATATATGTATGTGTGTGTGTGTGTGTGTGTGTGTGTGTGTGTGTGTGTGTGTGATGCCAACATGAAGACAATTTTAAAGAATCTATTATGCCAACATAGGAGCAATAGAACCAACATACCAACATGTCAACATGATTATTTATTTTTTGTTTCTCTCTCATTCCAACTACTGCCCTAATGTACTTTTCTTTAACTCTTTCATACACATTAACGGACAGATCATATTGATTTCAATTGCTTGTAATGCATTGTAATAGCGTAGGGCATATGTGAAA
Organism: Megalonaias nervosa; assembly: GCA_016617855.1. NCBI lineage: Eukaryota > Metazoa > Mollusca > Bivalvia > Unionida > Unionidae > Megalonaias > Megalonaias nervosa. Next base: position 43,351 of record JAECUM010018013.1, on the reverse strand, counting down.
CCAATGACTGTAGCAAACCAAACTATATTTCGATGGCCTGTGGTACATGATGCCAAGGCGTATTTAGCTCAGATCCAAATCTACAGAAACCAAAAACAACGAAAAAAAACAAAAAACAAACCCAAACAAACATCTGCCATTCTTCCTTTCTTCAATGGGTCCCAAACCTTTACATTTTGTAAACATTCGGGTAAATCGATGTATGAGTTTCCTCTGATAGACTTAAATTTGTATCCCATCAAAGTCAAAAGAAGTTAATCATGTCACATTTCTACATCATGATTTGCTTAATTCAGGTCCTAATTTGGTACTTAAAATGTCAGACAAACATTTAATTACACCATTCATGTAACCTCTGTTGATTACGTTCATAGGTCTAGCCACTCTCTCTCTCCATCCTAGATTGACTTCTTTATAAGTCTGAAAGTTACATTTAGCTGTAGCTTTGCAAAAGAAAAATGACGGAGTTTTTAATTATAACTTTTTTCGAGTAGGGTTAAATGCCATTGAAAAATTTATGTGAGCTTTTAATGTCATCGCCATAATATCTTTCAGTCATATGTGTATCTGTCAAAGAGAATGGCAACTTTCTTTTAGGGCCTAGGATAATATTTGTACAAAAAGCAAACTGAAGATATATCTACAAATATCATTTTATCTTGCAAGGGTAATACAAATTGTATCTACAAATATCATTTTATCTTGCAAGGGTAATACAAATTGTATCTACAAATATCATTTTATCTTGCAAGAGTAATACAAATTGTATCTATAAATATCATTTTATCTTGCAAAGGTAATACAAATCGTATCTACAAATATCATTTTATCTTGCAAGGGTAATACAAATTGCATCTACAAATATCATTTTATCTTGCAAGTGTAATACAATTCTACACATACAAATCATTTTATTTTGCTTTGGAACCCATATTGTATCTATAAATATCACTGTATCAAGGGTAACCCAAATTGTATCTATAAATATCATTGTATCAAGGGTAATCCAAATTGTACATATAAATATCATTTTATCATGGGTAACCCAGATTTTAGCTATAAATATCATTTTATTAAGGGTAACCCAAGTTGTAAAAGTATCATTGTATAAAGGGTAACAGTAACTGTAACGTTATATATATATATATATATATATATATATATATATATATATATATATATATATATATATATATATATATATATATATATATATATATATATATATATTATCAAAGATACTATACTACAAATTCAGTGTACAATATCCTATACGTCTTGTTTGGACTTAGTAAACATTTAGACTGATACACATAGGTAGGTAAATAAATAGGTGATAAGTTTAGTGAATATGTGCTATAAGTAATTTCGTTCCCCAGTAAGAAATTAAACAGGACTAGAAATTTATGAACGACTGGCTGATCTACTGACTGACTAATGTTTTCTCTTACATGGAGATTGCATCCGGTTTATACAATTCTGGATAGTAAAAGACTTTGACACGCAAACGAGGTATCAAGTTACATATAATAGATAAATGATACGTCATCTAACTATACACAATAGGATGTTTAATCAAGTACGGGTATATGGGTATATTAATATGTCTACAGTCAAAATGGAATATTTAATCAAGTACAACCATATTAATATGTCTTCAGAACTAGCTGATTTGACATTTTTTAGGTAGGTATGGCAGTACGTTCTTTTTGCCTAATGGTAGTACTGATTCGAGGATTTCAAGTACATGCGGTACCTATTGTCCAATGATTAGGAATTCAAGTACATGCGCTACCCGTTGTCAATTGATAACATTATGTTTTAGATCGTAAGGACTAATATTTGTCTGTATTACTTTGTAGCATATTTGAGATCAGTTTTAATTATTCCCACTGTGGGCGACTGATGTGTAGTAGAAGTTAATTATCTAATAAAAATATAATTCATTATTGTTTGTCATTCAGTTTATAAAGAAGCGTACAACCAGTCAGATAGTCTTAGAATGCCACGTCTTATGGCCACAGCAATTGATCATTTCCGTTCAGCTGTGTCATTACGTGTCACATCTGAACAACTTGTATGGACGCAAAATGTCAAGAAGTTCACATACCAGTAAAGATCAAATATTTGCAGAATAACTCTACACATGGTGCAGAAAATAATAGTTTTTCCTTACATGTACAGATTTTAGTAAGTGATCATATCCCATTCATACGATATCCTGTTCCAATCCCGTTTGTGTACTTTTCATTCATGAAATTCTAAGCACAATGTGAATCAAATCGTTTGCTTAACGATAGAGTAAATGGACAGAATATCACAGGACAAAATGTCATAAGTACACATAGGACAGAAAGTCACAGGACAAAAAGTCACAAGTACACATAGGACAGAAAGACACGGGACAAAAAATCATAAGTACACATAGGACAGAAAGTCACGGGACAAAAAGTCACAAGTACACATAGGATAGAAAGTCACGGGACAAAATGTCACAAGTACACATAGGACAGAAAGTCACAGGACAAAATGTCACAAGTACACATAGGACAGAAAGTCACGGGACAAAATGTGACAAGTACACTTAGGACAGAAAGTCACTGACAAAAAGTCACAAGTACACTTAGGACAGAAAGTCACAGGACAAAAAGGTCACAATTTGAATTGTCATAGTAATGTTGGGCAGACAGGACAAAAAGTCACAATTTAAATTATCATAGTAATGTTGGGCAGGCAGGACAAAAAGTCACAGGACATAAAGTCATACTTTTAATTTTCGAAAATGTATTTTTTAAAGTGTATTCAAATCGTTATAGTAAATTATCTTTAAATATTACAAGTAATGATCACAATGAATTAATGGCTTTACAGGAACAAGGGTAATTGTTTAACAAGTGAAGTCTTAAGGGAAAATTGTAAAACAAGCATACAACATTGAGATCATTCAGGTTTATTTAAGGCTTACTCTTAGACAGGAAAAGGTAACTTTGATAAGGATATACAAGTAAAAGGTAGCTTTGATAAGGATATACAGGTAAAGGTAGCTTTGTTAAGGATATACAGGAAAAGGTAGTATTAATAAGGATATACAGGTAACAGGTAGGTTTGATAAGGATATACAGGTAAAGGTAGCTTTGTTAAGGATATACAGGAAAAGGTAGCTTTGATAAGGATATATAGGTAAAAGGTAGCTTTGATAAGGATATATAGGTAACAGGTAGGTTTGATAAGGATATACAGGTAACAGGTAGGTTTGATAAGGATATACAGGTAAAGGTAGCTTTATTAAGGATATACAGGAAAAGGTAGCTTTGATAAGGATATATAGGTAAAAGGTAGCTTTGATAAGGATATATAGGTAACAGGTAGGTTTGATAAGGATATACAGGTAAAGGTAGCTTTGTTAAGGATATACAGGAAAAGGTAGCTTTGATAAGGATATATAGGTAAAAGGTAGCTTTGATAAGGATATACAGGTAACAGGTAGGTTTGATAAGGATATACAGGTAAAGGTAGCTTTGTTAAGGATATACAGGAAAAGGTAGCTTTGATAAGGATATATAGGTAAAAGGTAGCTTTGATAAGGATATACAGGTAACAGGTAGGTTTGATAAGGATATACAGGTAAAGGTAGCTTTGTTAAGGATATACAGGAAAAGGTAGCTTTGATAAGGATATATAGGTAAAAGGTAGCTTTGACAAGGATATATAGGTAACAGGTAGGTTTGTTAAGGATATATAGGTAAAAGGTAGCTTTGATAAGGATATACAGGTAACAGATAGGTTTGATAAGGATATACAGGTAAAGGTAGCTTTGTTAAGGATATACAGGAAAAGGTAGCTTTGATAAGGATATATAGGTAAAAGGTAGCTTTGACAAGGATATATAGGTAAAAGGTAGCTTTGTTAAGGATATACAGGTAAAAGGAGTAGTATACATATATGAGGTTCCCCTCTCAGAGACCCCCCACCCCTCAAAAACGTTATACGTTAAAATTTTTGTCAGCAGCCTTTTTAGCTCAAAATGATGACTTTCATATTTTTGACAAAATTTGTTTTGTCGGGGTAGGGGGGTCTCTGAGATAGGAACAACTCATATATGTATACTACTATTACAGCCCCTATACTTATCAGCGAAATAATGTTGTTATTTTTATAGTCTAGATAAAATTAATTAAACAATAAAATATTATATATAATGTATCATTATAATCCAATCCGACATGTTGGGTTCGATCTGACAATCAAATTTTGTAAGAGATTTAATTCAATCAAATCAGCCTCAAGCTATACTGGTATAAAAACTAAAATAATAAGCGATTGTATTAAAAAAGTTGGTTACCATATATCACCAAAATATGGGTCAGTGTGGTTATTCGCGACTGAAAATGATATGAGAATAAGGGGTTGGGCAGATGATGTGATGACATTTATTGACAATATGGCTGATATTTTATTTGATAATGATATTTCTAAAGCTGTAAATATTTGTTTAAAATAAAAATATTAGTCCCCAGAGAGGATTGTTTCATGATGATTATATACATATAATTATGATTATATACATATAATTATATACATATGATTATATACATATTGTTATATACATATTGTTATGATTATATACATATGATTATGATTATATACATATGATTATGATTATATACATATGATTATATCTTAATTAAGGACAGCACAAACACAGAATCTTAATTACAGTAGCGTATTTACAGCAAGCATATTTACAGCACAGTTTTATACAACCCCATGTGAAACCCATAGGTTGCCAAAGGACATCCTAGCAGGCTCAGAGGTTATATATAAACTTATCTTAGGGACTCAGGCGCATAGACACACACCCCAGCGAATTCCTAATGTGCGAAACGAAATATTAGAAATTCAGAGGGCTGTCTAGGAATTGGCGTCATAACTAACTTATCTTAAGGACAGCACATTCATGTAGACTTATAACTAACTTATCTTAAGGACGGACATACAAACGGGCCTTCTCTACGTTCAATACAAATTTGCACACTCTCCCCCCATAATCAACCCAGGGAGTGCAAAAGTGCACCCACCAAGTGACATGGTGGGAGAGTGTACACATTTTCTATTGAAACGTAGAAGGGCTGACTAACGCCCCCACTAAATGAGAGGATTTTGGGATAATATCGCCTTTCGCCCGACAATGTGCCGGTCACGAGAATCAAACCACGGACCTTGAGTACGAGAATCCAGCGCGTTAGCAATCGGCCACCAGACTTCATTATATATATGTTAAAAGAAATTATTATATAGTTACCAAACAGCATTACATTTTCTGATTTTGAAAACACGAAATTTTATATTATATTTTTTGATTCTGAAAACATTATTATAAATAAATCGAGAAAAAAACATAATTTTTGATTTTATATTGTACAGAAAAACGAAATCCTATTGTTGGCTGAATTGCGACTGACAGCTCACTCTATGCAATGTATAAGATCGACCGTTGCCAAGGATACTGGCTGAAATGACTGCAGAGAAATAATCAATATTCTGTATTGCGCAGTTGGACTTAGCTTATAAGCGAGAATCTATAGTAACTATGTTATCTACGTAAGAGGGAATTGCTAGTTATTTCGGCAAATACAGAACTGCTACCAGGATTTGTAGGTCTTAAAATACTATCAGATTTACAACTCTATTGTATTTCATTAGCAAAAAAAAAAAAAAGTACGAACAAAATGTTACAGTATATATGCTATGTTCGATAACTACAAAAGATTTTAAACTTAGCTGGAACAGTATTATCTCCCTTTTAAAAACAGATATGGTATACAGAGTTATATTTCTTGACCAACACACAATATTTCAACGTTTGCTATCAAGTACAATGTACTGTCGTGATTCTACAAATAAAATTTAATTCTGCCAGATACTTTACGACGACATTCAAATAGTTCTTTCATTGCTATCTTACTGAGAAGATACTTACTACCTTTTGCAAAAACCTTCGACCTATCTAGGTCTATGTTGATTTTAGTATATTGTTGTTGGCTGATCGGATTATGAAAATTGTCATATTTTAGTACAAGTTCGTCTCGTAAACTTTCGAGATAATTAAAATATTTACTATCGTCTGATCTGATAAGGGAGAGTTTGATTCTATCAAATTTACTAAAACAAATACCTGAAATTTCATCGTTAAATTCAAATGATAATTGCTGGTTATTAACCATTATTTTTTTGATTTTGCTATTAACTCCATCGACTAATGTTAAATTTTCGAACATTATTTCTGATGTTTAGACAAAATTACTTGCATAATGTCCAAGTGCTAGTGTATTAATTCCGTCTCTGCAATATCTTTTATCATCAAAATTACTTAGTCCCCGTTTTATGATCGTATCAGTTTCGAGTTTATGATGATTTGTTCTTATAACATTTGTTTTGATAAAACTGACGCTATTGTTTAGCGCTGCTTTAAAATCGTCAAAATTCATCATCTTTTTCACATATCCTCGAGGAATACCTTTTGCTTTTTTTGTAAGTTTATTGTCATCTAATATGACAGCATACATTTTACTCTTTAGTCCAACAAATTCCCTAACTGGCATAAACATAAATTCATCTTTCATTTTTCCAATAACATTCTTATTGGAATTATCTTGAAATCCACTACATGCTGAATAATCTGATAAATCAAATAGGTCACGGCGTTTATAAATATCCTGATAGACATCTTCACATTTTATATTATAAACTAGCGAATCTGTATCAGTAAATAGCAACTCTGAATCTGGCCACTGCTTTTTGGTAAAATTATAGTGAAAATTGTACATCAGCCACTTCGATATATCAAGTACAGCTGCACCAACATAAATCGGTTTATTTAACTTTAAATTTGTCTTTCTTCGTTGTATCGCAACAAGATTTTCATTAAATATTTCATACTAACAAAACCATCATCGTTAACTAATTTATTTCTGCGATTTATGTCATTAACAATTTCGATAGAAACTCGCTTTCGAATGTTTTCCATTGTCTTACCAAACACCGAGTTGTTCATTAACTTGAAAAAGTTTTTTTCAAAGTCGGTCTTAGCCACAGCACGATGTTTCGTATTTAAGTCAATGTAATTTGCCATCCACCTCGACTGATTAAACTTTAGCACGCGATGGATTTTTCTCTGAATTAGTCCAGCATCTACTGTTTGTTTTAAAGTTTTGTAATGCATAACGTAATTTCTTTTATTTAACAAATTTGGAACTAACTTATTAACAATCGAATTTTTTGCTGTTGTCGTTGCTCGTTGTTCAGGCGATAATAAACTATAATTAATCATCATTGACTCTGCGCAAAACGGATAATCGTTATGTAGATAGTGTAACGAACTAGGATAATCTAGATCAACTTCAACAAAATATGAAATATCGGAAAAATCGATATTAATTTTTCTAGGTAAATCTTTTTCAGTTTCTTTAAGAAATTGATCTGGAGTTATCCAATGAAATCCACTACATGGCATTGGTTCTGACATCGCATAGCCATACAAATTATTAGGGACCAGATAAATAATTTGATTAGATGGGAGATTTTTATCATAATTTTTCAGATATTTGTTATTAGCTACTGCATATTTCTTTGTTATAACGCTAATTCCGCCTCTGATACCTTTTTCAATAAAGTTAAACATATTGACATCTGTCAGGAGATCTAATTCTATTTTGCTTGTTTTAAACAGAGCGTCCCAAGACAATCCTGGTGAGGAATAATACCAACAGGGGTCTAATCCATAATTTTTATGACTAACTTGACGAAAACTCTCAAAACATCTGTTTGTAATAATACATCTGTTTTCAAATATAAATCATGATAATCACCAAATGTTTTACAACTAAATGTATTCCAAATATCTTGTGCATATTTGTATTCGTCATCTGTGATATTTTCGTTTTTGAGTTGCGAGTAAAATTTATCTTTATCGGGAAGAGAAGTTTCATCAAATCTGCTCCTATCGTCGAGATACTCGTACGGAAAGATACCTTTTTTTGTCAAATCGATATAGTTTTCATCAAAGCAACTTTTTAAGTTAGCGAAATTGCTACCACCTTTAACAAGCTCATCTAATGATGCTGCCATAAATTGCAGACTGTCAATAAAACGTAATTTACCTAGCGTCACCGACATATACTTTTCAAAATTGTTTGGAATACATTTTATTATGTTATTTAAGTTTAGTTTAGCTTTAATATTTTCATCACCAAAAGCTTCTACAATGATATGACTGTCATAACCACGAAAGTTATGTAAAACTACGGGAATAAAATCTGGATCATGAAATTTTAAATTACAACTATTATGAGCTGCTCCACGATATTGGCCGGTCAAATGACAATGATCTCGCACCTTGGAGTCTGCCAGCAACTTTTCACAAATATGACAATTAACTGCCTGATCGAAATCGAGTTGTTGTTTAGACGTTATTTTCATCGGAGCTGTTTTAAGTAATCTGTTAGAAATTTTATTAACTTCGTCTATTAAATTTTTTAATAGCCATACGGCAGGATTTTCACCTCTATATAACTTTATCGGAGTTGAAAATTTATCGCTAGCGCAACAAACTACTTTATAAGCTACTCCGCAAGGAATATGTTGTTGTATTTTTCTAGTACTTGATTTATTCGGATTATTTTCTGCTCCAACCACAGGAACGAGTAGACACTCGAAATCAGCGTAAATAACAAAAGGAATATTTAGTTTATGATCATAATTTTTAAATTTTAATATTTTTTCTTTTTCGCTAGGCATACTTATTCTTTGAACGTTGACACAGTACATTAGATGCTCCTGCAGTCTTTCATCGCTAGAAAACCCATGCAAACATCTATAACAGTAATATTTTTTATTTTTAGTTTTACTGTACTGTTTGCCAACTAGGCCGTTAAAGTTTTTATCCAACAATAATGTCCCCGATAAAATAATAAATTTATTGTATTTTGTGCAGCATGTTCTGAGATATATCTCGGGTAAACATTTTCTCGCTCATCTAGTCCGAAAACATTTACTGAGATACTGTTTTGTTTTTCAAACTTTGGTATATGATTTGCTGCTACTGGAAAAGTTATTCCTAAAAAATTTAGTTCGTCTTTGTATGGAAAATACTTGTTAACGCGATCAGCATTTTTTTCTTTTGGAAACATCGCAGAAAGAATAGACCATTGAAAACATTTGTCATCATTGTTTTTGACATTAATACAGCATTTTTTGTTTTTAATTTTTTGAGGGAGATCGATGTACAAAGTACCGCGAAGTATGTTATATTTTCCTGTGTGAAATAAAACTTCTTTTATCATTTCAAATTTCCAACCCTCTTCTGACGAAGTAAATTCTTCTAATTTTTTGTTTATTTCTTGATGTATTTCATCGGCGACCATGGCAATGTTTGTTCCAGTTAATATTTTTCTCGATTTTGCTGTTAAATATGGTTCCGAAATTTCGCTGTCAAAACTTTTTGTTTCAAAAATTACATTAAGTATATCTTCAACTGCATGTAACTTTGATAAAATCGTATGATATTGGACTATAAGTTTGATACTTTTATGAGCCGCAAGTTCTTTATCTTTAACAGGTTGTAAAAGATGAAATAAATTTGTGGAGCTAAAATTTGCTAAAATTTTTTGATCATCAAGTTTGTAACTATTATCATAACCTGAAAATGCTGAAGCAATTTTTTCTGATTTGATAATGTTCTTTTTAGCAACGTCTCGAATTTTTAACATTATATATAGTAATATTTTATATTTAATTGAATTTTTTTTAAAATTCCTAATTAGAGATATAAAAAACCTTATAGTATGATGACAGAAATTTTGAGATATCTGCCACTGACAGCGGAAGAGCAAGAAACTTATCATGTACATCCGCAATACAACTTATATGCTGCAAATGCATTAGGTTCTGTTATCAATATAAAATCTAAAAAATCTGTTGGCATATCATCAACACCAGCTGGTATGTTAATTTCAGTAAAAGGCGATTATGCAAAAAGGACTAAAATGTTTAGAAAAGATTTTATTTATACTTTGTTTCGCGGCGATATTCCAGAAGGACAACGAGTATATAGAAAAAATGGCGCAGTTGCTGATGATAATATTGAAAATTTAAAATTACAAAATGAATTTCAACATCATCCAGTATTTGATTTATATGAGGCAAATGATAAGGGAATTATTAGACATATAAGAACAAAAGAAGTTGTTGGAAATTTGAATAAAAATGGTTATTTACATGTGATGGTATGTAGTATAGAAACTAACCAAGTTAATTATATGTCACATCGTTTTGTGTTTGAAACTTTTAACGGACTAATACCTAATAGTTTAGTTATCGATCATATTAACAAAATTAAAACCGATAATCGTCTAGAAAATTTATATCTGGTAACATCAAAAGAAAATAGTAGAAGAGGAGATGCTGGTGGTTCTAATTTTAAAAATCCAAAATCAGTTATCTCAATAAATCTCGAAACTGGAGAAGAAATAAAATTTAAATCAATAACATCTGCGGCAAAATATCATAAAATTAATAAACGTTCAGTAAAAGATGTAGCTGATAATGTAACAAAATCAGCAACGTCAATGTTGACATTCGATAGATTTAGTTTTAGATACGATAATTAATAATATTTTCTATATCATTTCGAGTTAGACAATTATGACTAAATTCCATGACATCGTCGCGATTAAATCGTAATGTCATCATTTTATTTGTATCGAGTTTAATTTTGTCTGCTGCTGTTAATAAAAATTTGTCAGATTCGCCTAATGTTATCATGACATCAACAAAATAAAAATTATGTCCCAATAAACAATTTCGAATTGCCTCAGCTAATTCTTTGTGATTTAATATATTAACTCTTTGATGATATTTTATTTCTCCGAACATCTTATTATTTATTAGTTAGATTAAAGATTATTATAATAATGAACTTAATTGAGAGACTGGCTAAAATATATTCGGGAGATTTTGTTTCAGTTTCAAATTTTACATTAGATAATATTACTATCGATAGATTTGCTGGTTATACTGAAAAAGATATTTTGCATAACTGTGACGACGACGAAGATGATGTTGTTGTTAGTAAAAAAAATTTAAGCAGACCAACAAGTGGACGATATGATGTTAAGTACCATATTGCTAAAAAATATACTAAAATTTAATTTTACTGTTGCCGAGCATCAAATATTTTGGCAACTTATAAAACCCTTTTTAAACGTAAAAATAACTGGACAACAAAGAAATATAAAACACGATTTTATTTTTGTCAAAATATTTAATTTAATGCCAGTCGATGATGTAAGAAAATTACATTTAATTTCTCTGTGCAAACCAGTAAAATGTAAATCAGTATTAATAAAATACGAAGAAATTTATAATAATATTATTCGATCGATGAAATCGACTTAGTTGGTACCCAACTATTAAATTTATCGCCATATTCACGCCATTTGACTAAACTTTTGTTGCCGCGCTTTTTAATAACTTTTTCAATAACAAATATATCTTGTTCTGTTTTCTGAAGTTCTTGCCCGTAAAAACTACCATTTATAGGCTCACCTAATAAATCTTTCAACGAGTATGTAACTGGTATTGTTAAAAGTACTTTATCAACAACAAATACTTCTTCGCTCCAGTTATGAGTATATCCTTTTTCAAATGTTTTTTTCGTCAAAGATATTCTAACTTTATCACCAACTTTAAATTTATGTCGTCGGTACATATTTCCGTTTGCTAATATTGGATTTGCAATCGCGTCGTTTGGCGACATTTTACTTTTGCCTAGCGAAAGGGATCTGTGTTTCGTGTTATTATACTCGTCAACAATTTTCTGTAAGTTGTCAATATATTTATTCGTATTTTTAGCTGTCAAATATTTATGAATTTTTTCGTTAAGCGTGCGATTAAATCTTTCAACGATGACGCTTTTTCCCTCATTTCCTGTGACATATTTTTTAATGTTATTTTGCTCTAATAATTGTTCAAATTTTTTATTAAAAAACTCCGCTCCATGATCAGTCCAGATTCTATTTGGTTTTCTTTCTGTGTTAACAATAATTTGTTTTAATGCATCAGTCATCGATGTTCCTGTTTTATCCGAAACGGGTATACTAAACGCGTATTTGCTAAAAACATCTACAATATTAAAAGGATATCTCTTTGGAGCGCCATCAGCGCCAACGTTAAACTGAGCTAGATTTGAAACATCAACTAAATCTATAGCCCAGATATCATCAATTTCATTTGCGACAACTTTACGTCGCGGAAACTTTTTTTTTAGGTCTGTGTAGCTCTAAGGCAAGACCATCGTGTAATTCTTTTCCGAGACCTAATTTATATTTTGCTCCAGTAAAACCCTGGACCAGCCTTCGGTCAACACGTTCTCGCATATTTACAGGTTTCATATCACGAAGTTCGTCTAACATTACTTTATCGCAGCTGTGTTTATTTTGTTCGCTGTCTGGAAGATCAATATCTCTGTAGCAGATATCATGGCGCATTGCTATTGCGTCAACTTGATTGTAAGGCTCTTGTCCTGGCAGCGGATTATCGTTTTCGTCAAGTTGTTTATCAAGAGGATTATAAGGTCCAGTATATTTATGGCCTGGCAATGTCCAACCGCCTTTTGGTTTCGGCAATTTTCCAATAAATTTATGTATATCTATACCTGTTCCAATTATTTCTCTGTTGTTGCATTTCTTACAATATGTAACAATTTTATTTTGCTCCAGACATAAATCTCTATCACAATCGCACTCGCATGTCATTTATTTATTAATCATCTACTAAAATAATTTCTGGATAACCCTCTCCGGACAACTTTGTTGTTGGCAAAAAGATACTTGTTCTTTTTCCACAGATTGCACACATACTTTTCAGCATTATTCTATTATTTTTTGTTTTTTCTGTTTTTTCATCTTTATTTTCTGTTTTAGTTTTACACTTAAGACAACATGTTGACATTGTATATCAGTGAGTTTAGATAAAATTTAATGCAATCTCATCATTAGCTTGAGAAGGTTGTTTGTCAAATTGCAAAATAAACTTTAAAAAATCTGGATTTTCGGTCATCTGTTTAATAAACATTACGCAATAATATCCACAAGCGGAAGTTCCAACTGGTTGAATTTGATTAGACGAATAATTTATTATTTTCGTAAGAGACTTCGTCTCTAAAGAATTCGTATCTGGAGATTTTGTCTCTGGAATTCTACTCATATATTTTTTTACTGCGTCACTTGGTGGAATTCCGAACGAGTCAAAATAATTGTTATCAAAAACAGCTACCCAATGTGTGCCAGATCCGTTATTAAAATCTTGTATATTTATAACGCACGAACCCGGAGACGCTAGCGTCTCTGGCAATGGAATCGCCGTAAGTTCATCTTTAGAATAAACTCCACTGAAATTTTTTACTTTTTTTAGTTTGTCAAGTATATCAAAATTACTTAACGCAGACTTTATCTCCTTGTTCCTGGCAACATTAGCCCTCGTCCTACTCCTAACAGATTTGGTAACAGACTTCCCGCCAATCCTGCTAGTAATGGGGCTATTGGAATAAATCCACCTTTTCGCCTCTGTCGTGTCTTTTTTTTTTCGTCGTCTTTCTTTTTGCTGTTTTTCGTTTTGGCATTATATTTATCAGTCACATAAAATTATTACCATCTACATTCATATGAAAATTTTCTTTATACCACTGCCGCGAATGATTCCATGACCTTCGACTGCTTTTTTCGTTGCGCCAGATACTGCTCCAGACGCTGCTGCTAATCCTAATGTACCTAACACTGGCAAAATTTTAGGTATTAACGTTCTGGCCATTACAGATAATGCCGGACCGAAGAAACCACCTTGTTTTGACATTGCAGCTATTTGTGCAGCACTTAAATTTAAAACAAAAGATTTTTTGCGCTCGTATTTATTTACTTGTGTTTTGTTTAACATTAATTTTGTTAAAGTACCTGCTTTGGTGTTAGGGTTGACCTTTAATGAAACCTGCCTCTCTTTTGCAACAGCAGCTGCTAATCTTTTAACTTGACCATCAGTCAAATATATTTCTTTTACAATGTATTTTCTCATCTTATTATTAAAGTTACAGATTAAACTTGTACTGACATTTTACCTCCAACAGAGTCAATTGTAACAAATCTGTCGCTTATTACTAACGCATATACATAAAATGGTGCAGCTGGAGCTTCTCCTAGTGTCCAAGTAATTTCAATATCAGCTGTGCTGTCTACAGCTCGCTTGCTATGTTTACTAACATCAAAATAAAATATCAGATAAAGTGTATGAAATTCCTCTACTGATATCTGAGATCCATCTCCAACATCTTGATATTTTTGCAGTGCGTCGAGCAGGTACATGTGCGGTCGAGTAATATTTTTATTAGCGTCATCTGCAAAATTGCATTCTATCGCTCGTTCTGGATATTGCTTTGAGTTTATTCTAGTATATATGCGTCTAACATCAGCATTATCAAATATCGCATTATTTTGTTGTTGGTTGTCACGTCGAGCTTATCTCTGAAATACAACAAATAATTGCCGTGGCTTTGGTTCACTTGACGTCGTTGTGACTCGCCATGTGTAGTCGGTGGTATTTGGAACTGCTGTTTGATATATTCTATGTTGCTGAAAATAAATTCTGTTTGTGTGTTTTTCCAGCATATCATTTAATTCTGTTATTTTAGTGATAGACGGAGTTATTCTTGGCATCCATAGTGCAAGTTTGTTTATGACAAATTGAAAATTATCCGCTCCAGTTTTGAGCAAACAATCATTTTGATCTGATCGATCTAAAATAAGATTATGTTTAACTCCACGAAATACTTTATTATAGTCCCTGCAAAAGCCAAATATTGTACTTAACGGCAGCATCATTGTAATTTGACATGATCCTGCTGCAAGTGCCTTTCTCTTAGTATAACCTTCATTGTAAAGTTTATTTCTCACGCTAATTGCGTTATTAATCAAACCTAACATTGCAGTACCGTCAGCAGCTGGATCTGGTGGTGTTATACCAATATTATTACAAGCTGCAGTAAGTGAGACTCTTGTGGCGTTTGCATCAGCGGCTGCATCTGGTGCGGCTATACCTAGCGCGGCTGCATTAGCGATAAGAAAATTTCTCACATTTGCGGCACTTGCAGCAGCATCAGCTCCAGCTGCAAGTGCTGTCCTTATGATAAATTTATTTATCTCAGGAATTATTACACCAGTACCAGTATCTTTAAACCACATCATATTAGTTGCAGTTGACCTGTAATAGTCGTCAGAAAACGAAATAATATTTAAGATTGTACTTGCAACTTGTAAGTGATTTGAAATATCTTCGACAGTTTAATTGGCCAGCTGATATCGAGCACCTTTAAATAAACAGCAACCATCATTTATAAGAGCTACTTCTGTTCCGGCTGCAATTGCGGCAGGTGCAGCAGGTGCGGCAGGTGCTGTCATAATCCAGCCACGAACTTCCAACATTGCTTTTTGAGGAAGCAGAAATACGTCCTCGTCTCTAGTATTAAATGTTCTAACGCCAGCCTTATTAGGTTCGTTAGAATTTTCATCGAGATATTCAACATATTCAAATTCTGTTACTGTGTCGTCTGTGTCATAAATTTCTGCTAAATCGAGATAATTTTGTACAGATATTTTTTTATTTATTAGGTTACACAAAATTATTTCGGTGTTGTTACTTTAGATATTAATTTTTGTATAATTTGTTCTCCTCGTGGTGATAAAAGTTTTTTTTGTCGTTGTTATCATTGCGCGTTGAGTTTCTTTTGTTGGTGCGAATTCCGAAATAGCTTGTTTGATTGTCGGTTTTTTTATTTTATCAGCTATTTTTTGTCCCACAGCAGTTCTAGTAGCAGATGCAGCTCCAGTTGCAAAAGCTTTTGACGCGTCAAGTGCAATTGGTGCAACTTTATGAGCTATTCCTGGAACATTTTCTATAATTTTAGCAAATATATTTCCCAAAAATCCTCCTACTATTTTTCTTCGATAAACTTGTTTTCTCTGTTTCATTATATCTGAGGTTGTATAATTTTATTGTTTAAGAAAATATGTTTATTATTGTACGCGCCTACGCAACGCGTAGGTGTAAATAATAAGTAACAACTTCATTATTAAGATCTAACTGTCTTCCAGACTGATCTGTCAACTGCATATTTATTTCTGTTATTTGATTTTCAACGTTTAACGGATAATAAATAACTTGACATGGACTAATTTGCATCAGAGATTCTGGTGGAACTTCTGGTGAAAAACTATATATCGTTTTTCCTTTATTACCTAAGGCTGAGTAAGATCCAGATGCAATAGAGCAATTTACCAATATTGTGTTTGCATCAGTTATATTTACTGGATTTTCACCATCATATGTAACAACATTTTCAGCAACAGCAGAATATACCTCACGATTAAATCCTATCAGTGGTGCGATACTTTTTGGTATGTTTAGATAAACAAATATATCTTTTAATGTGATTCTAGCGCGTAACGTATTATAATTTGGTTTAAGCTCAAAATTATCAGCTTTACCTTCATTTTTTGTTATAAGTTCTTTTATTATTTTATTTAGATCAGTGACATTATAAGCTCCTTGTGGAATTTTAAATGTTTTCCATGTCATAAATGGAGTATCTATACTAGGTGTAGTAAATTCAAATTCATCATTTACTCCAGTTTTTACATTAGCCATAGCATGCTAGCAAGTACAGGAAATTAATCCAATTTCATATTGTTTTTCACGATCTAGTTCTATTGGCGGAATATACTTTACATAAAAATTTGCGCTATCTTTATCAGATTGGCTAGAGTCTAGTAATAATGTTGCTGACATTTATTATATTTTTATAAAATTAAATCGCCTTGATTTGTATCAAATCAAGGTGTAAAGTTTTGTATTCGTCAGATGTTAATAAATTTTCTGATCTCAAATTATCAAGTATGTCAATAATTTCATTGTCAATTTCAGCACCAACATTTCCAGCTTCTTTTGATGTTATCAATAGCATTAATCTGCCTATCATTTCAGTAACTGATGAAAATATTCTAACTCCAGTTCCTTTTTTTTTTCTTCTCTATATTTATTTACTCGATTTTTATCAAATACTTTAAAAAATTTCCTTTTAAAATTCCAATTCGTACCAAACGTTTTTTCTCTACTGTCTTGTGCTGTTTTTCTAAATATTAAAGCAATAACACCATATCTCATTCTATCATAAAGTGGAAGCATATTTTTCTCTTCTATGGCTGTGTTCAACTCATTTCTAGCAGTAATACCGTCTCTCATTATTTCATTTAAATCAGCAATAAATTTGTCAAATTCTTCATTACTCCATTTACTTATATTATCAAGATCTTTTATATTTTTTTTTCTAAAAATGTATCATATTCATCCTTTGTTATCTCATTATTTGCTTGTTTTATATACCATCGTCTTTGATCTTCAACTCCCATAAACTTTACCGTCAACTCTCCTACTCTTTCTTGCTCCTTTTCAATATCTTCTAATTTTTCTGATAAATTTTTTAGAATATTTTTAATCTCTTTTGTAGTTAAACCTGCTAGTCTTTGTTCAAATTCTAGTGGATTAGTAATTAGCCTATCTAGTTCAGCTTGTCTTGCAACTGGATCAGCGATATTTGCTACAAGTGCCTCAGCTAATCTTCTTTTTTCTTCTTCAGATCTTTCAATAATTCTTCCAGCAGCTGCTTCTTGTTGTTCTTTAACTAGTCCGAGTAAACCTTTTTCTTGTAATTTTTTAAGTTCTTCTTCTGATAATGGTTTAGTTTCAGGTTGTTTTCCAAGTAAAGCTTCAGTAATTGGTTTGAGAGCTGCGGCTGTTGTTTCTGCTGGAACCACTTGGCCACGTCGTGCTTGCTGTACTTGCTGCTTAAATTTTGCCTGAGATTGCGCAAGTTTTTTTTAGATTTTCTATATGTTTTCTGTACTTTGCTTGTCTTTCCATTAATTTTATATTATTTTGTATAAAAATTACTGTAGATATTTTTCAATACAACAGCGAAACATTTTACTCGTATCATTTGTTAATTTTATCAAACATAAAAAAGTCATATTTATTTGCCGTTGCTTTATGATATAATTCAATAAATTTATCTTTTGTTACATCGCCACATTGCTCGTTCGCGATATTTCTAACGTCAACATTGTCAAGTCCTGGAAATAATATAAAACAACCAGTATTTCGCCTAATAAATCTGTCAACATCATAAAAACCTTGGGCGAGATAAATAGAATTACATTTCTTATTACGTGATAATGAAAAATATGATCTTATTTTATTCATTTCTTCGTTGTTTAGCGGAATATCATCAAAAACAACTATCTTGTGTTCGGACGAATCAAGTTGATTAACTGGGACAAGTTATTCTGGTTGTTTGATAATAAAAAAATCTTCACCAGCCTCAAGATCATCACGAAGTTTGTCATTATAATTGTTAAGTAGCTCGTACTTATCTTGCTGCGGGTTAATTGTGTAAATATAAACGCGATCATAGTTAAAATTATCTCCTAAAAGTAAATTTATAAGCAAGTTTGTTTTTCCCGATCCAGTTCTTCCAACAATAAGATAATGACAATCTGGAAGTTCATTGTTATGTTTATGTTTTACCAACCGCTCTGTATCAAAATTTAATATCGATGATTTTACCATTATTGTTATACAATTTTACGCTATATAAAAAAATTGTCAGACGATAAATAAATAATGAGCTATTATACAAAATTTGGAACACTAGTAGGAGATTCAACGTCAAAAACTGAAAGTACAACAGTAACAGACGGTAAGGTTTATTTATGAGGCTATCTAAAAAAATCCGGCGACACAATGACGGGAAACTTGTTTATGTCAAATCAACGAGTACTAGATTTAGAAACAGATTATCCGCCAATAAATGTCGTTAATATACAAGCTGTTAGTTATGCACAACTTAAATTAGTCGACAATAATAAACTATCATTGACAGGAGGAACTTTAAGCGGTAACTTAGATATGTCAGGGAAAAAAATTATAAATTTGGAGACCAGGTATCCACCAGGAAACTTAAATCAGACTCAAGCGGTAAGTTATTTGCAGTTGAAGTATGTTGATGATAACAAACTTGATAAAATAGGTGGGACAGTTACAGGTAACATCAACATGTCAGGAAAAAAAATTATAAATTTGGAGATTGTATATCCGCCAGAAAACTTAAATCAAACACAAGCTTTAAGTTATGCACAACTAAAATCTGTTGATGATAATAACTTGATAAAATAGGTGGGACAGTTACAGGTAATATCAACATGTCAGGAAAAAAAATTTATAAATTTGGAGACTACGTATCCGCCAGAAAACTTAAATCAAACACAAGCTGTAAGTTATGCACAACTAAAATCTGTTGACGATAATAAGCTTAACAAAGCCGGCGACACAGTGGGAGGTAACCTGATAATGAGTAATAACTCAAAAATAACTGGATTACCAATAACCTCACCATCTGATAACACTGATGCTATTAGTTATGCTCAGTTAAAGGAAGAACTTATCCCATATTTTAAGAAATCCTTTGGACCGATGCCAGGTAACATAAACATGAAAGCCAACAAGATAATGACAACTTACGTTCCAGTTAACCCTAACGATCTGACAAATAAAGCGTATGTTGACAGTCTGTTTAGTGGTGTAAAACGAACCAAAAATAATGTTGGGTATATTCCAATATTGTTTAAGGCAACTGACAATCGAGTTGGGTTTGAGGTAAGCACATTATCATATTATCCTGAAAATTATCCTTATTACGCTTTCTCTGATAAACACGAGTGGACGACTAACGGAGAAGTTGAAAATTTTTGGATCAAAATTAAATGTCCCACTGCAGTTGCTATTTGGCAATTTCATTTGCGAGGTCGATTAAACTCTAATGTTGGTCGAATTTATGATTGGAAATTGGAAGGATCAAATGATGATATTAATTGGGCAACATTGTATAGCACAACAAACACTTACATTTCAACAACACAATATTTTACAATCCCGACTGAAAACACTGTCAACAAGTACTTATATTTTCGAGTTAATGTTTTAGCTGCTGAACATCTATTTCCAGGACTGACAGCATTTCAAATATACACACTTGATGATCAGGTATGATTATTGTGATCAAATTTAATCTAATGCTATAAAATAATGTCAGAACCACCAATTATAACTATTGCGAAAGAATTTTATGATAATATTTTTAACCCTAAAATAGATGTTGGAACTGTTAATGTAGCAGCAGAAACAATTCAAAATATGAAATATACTGGCATCAGTTTATTAAACAGACTAGTATCACCAGATTATGTTTATAATTTTGTTCGCGTTATGTATATGCGAGGACCACAAATGAAAAAGGCAATAGAAAACTTTGACATTATAAGCAGATACTGTCATCCTGATGATTGTCTAGAAGAACAAAAACAAGTTGAAATTATACTTTAAAAAATATTACTCGAGCTTGATTGGTATAACATAGATTTGATAATGAAATCAGACTTAATAAAAGCACGAGTTTATAGTGGAAGAACATTGGAAGAAAGACGAATAAACGAAAATCATACTCGTCTTGACAAACTAGCGGAAACTAAGAAAATAAAAATAAAAAGAAACCAAAATGTATATGATAGTTTTCCAAAACGACATATTTTTAAACATCTCGGTATGTACTACAACGACAAAGAAACCTTTGTAAAAATCGTTATTATGACGTCAGACGCAGAGTTAATTATTGAAGTGTACGCAAACGCAATTTTGCCAATGATACGTAAAAAGACTCAGAATTTGATCCGATTATTGTTAACAAGTCTCTAAAGATAATCAGAACTTTAGACGATGAAATTAGTAATTTTAGTGATGATGAGCGAGAAAAGTTTTTTGAAATAGTCGATCAAGCAAAGTTGGAAGTAAAGTCTGATTCTTATTACGACATAAGTGAAGAAGACGATGTTCCATTCCCATCATTACAATACTCTAGACAATTGTCATTACGGAATTATTACAGCGAAGTTAAAACCATACTCACAAAACCATAAGAAAAATTAATGTTAAAAGTAGCTTCTGCTGTTGATCTTCTTACAATTGACCTAGATAAGCTTAAGAAATTAATGCTAGCAAATTTCGTAGTCGCATATGCAATTATCAGACAACATCTTGTTCTCAAAAATTTCACGTTAGATCAGTTGAGCTTAGTTTTAGGGTATATTGATGAAACAGAAATCGATTACAGTAATTTTGTGAATAAAACAGATTTGTATGAGAGTGAAGTAGGAAGTAGTTTTGATTCGTATGCTTGTTTAAGGAAACAACATGTACTAACAGATGAACGATATAAAAATACTTCGTCAGATGTTTATGACAAATACAGAGAGTTTATAGCTGATCCTAAAAATAATAAATTCCGCGAGTTTCTTGATTCGATTGTTGGTGCTAGAACTTTTGTTTTTGTGTAAAAAAAATTTGTATAATGAAAAAACATGTCATCGATTTCAATCACATTTCAGAAGAAATTCCAAAACAAGATGATGACGCATTAGTAAAATATTATAAATCTTATCATAAAAACCTCTGGTGTGTAAAAGAATGTTATAAATACTACCGTAGAATACTTCGAGTAATATCATATTTACCTCTGCTAATGACTAACTCTGGTATAATTTCAAGTGGAGCATCATTAAACCCGTTTTTGTGAATAATATCCGGTGTTGGTGTTTCTCTTGCAACAGCGTGTAAAAAAATTGAGCCTTGACTTGCGACTAAAAAAAATGCTTGTAAAACAGCAAGTATAACTTATAAAAAAAATTACTTGATCAGATACGATCTTATTTGCGGGGTATAAAATATCATATGGACGATTTAATACGCGAGTTCCGTATTATTGACAGTATGTTAACAGATATTCTACCAATGAGAGTCAGCAGATATGAAAAAGATTATCATAAAATATAGGTTACAACAGTAGATGTTTAATTTTGTATAGCTTTAGAAATATCATTATCAAATAAAATATCAACCATATTGTCAATAAATGTAATCACATCATCTGCCCAACCCCTTATTCTCATATCATTTTCAGTCGCGAATAACCACACTGACCCATATTCTGGTGATATATGGTAACCAACTTTTTTAATACAATCGCTTATTATTTTAGTTTTTATACCAGTATAGCTTGAGGCTGATTTGATTGAATTAAATCTCTTACAAAATTTGTTTGTCAGATCGAACCCAACATGTCGAATTGGATTATAATGATACATTATATATAATATTTTATTGTTTAATTAATTTTATCTAAACTATAAAAATAACAACATTATTTCGCTGATAAGTATAGGGGCTGTAATAGTAGTATACATATATGAGTTGTTCCTATCTCAGAGACACCCCCCCCCCCCGACAAAACAAATTTTGTCAGAAATATGAAAGTCATCATTTTGAGCTAAAAAAAGGCTGCTGACAAAAATTTTAACGTATAACGTTTTGGAGGGGTAGGGGGGTCTCTGAGAGAGAAACCTCATATATGTATACTACTAAAGGTAGCATTGATAAAGATATATAGGTAAAAGGTAGTTTTGACAAAGATATACAGGAAAAGGTAGCTTTGATAAGGATATACAGGTAAAATGTAGGTTTGATAAGGATATACAGGTAAAATGTACGTTTGATAAGGATATACAGGTAAAGGTAGCTTTGTTAAGGATATACAGGAAAAGGTAGTATTAATAAGGATATATAGGTAAAAGGTAGCTTTGACAAAGATATACAGGAAAAGGTAGCATTGATAAAGATATATAGGTAAAAGGTAGCTTTGACAAAGATATACAGGAAAAGGTAGCTTTGATAAGGATATACAGTTAAAATTTTGGTTTCAATCTCTAAGTACTTTTTAAACAAGTATGTTAATAAAATAACCTTTTTGTGTTCAATGGCTTTACTTTCCATGGTTTCAGATATTATCAATCTTATATATAATCACCATATTTGTCTTTCTTTCTGTATCCCGCTTGCCAAACAAGAGGTCGCGAGTTTGAAACTCGCTGCCCTTTACCGCTTTTTACCTTTATGTATTTTTATGTTCAAACTTTCTTTTAAACTGCTCATCTCGGTTTTAAAAAAAAAAATTTCTAACTTTAATTTTATTCCTGTCATAGGGCAGGCAATTAATCTAGTTTATATCATAAATCTTTAATGAACTTTTGCGTTAGCTGTGACAGTTACACCAGTACTGTGCAAACTCCTATTATGTTACTAACGGCTATATAAATTATCTAACATAACTGGTGCTTTTGCGTTTAATTTAAACTTTGAGTTTTACTAATAATTTTAGTAGCTAATTTAACTTTCAGGTGACATATTAACCGTAGTCTATAATGAACCTAAGTAGTAAATTCACCTTTAATGACTGCGGTTTAAAATGTTTTGCTGCTTGTATTTTAAGTTATGCACTATGTGTTTTTTTTTTTTGTTTTTGTTTTTTTTTCTGGTTGTGTCTTTCATGTTGGGACCCCGAGTGGCCGAGTGGTCAAAAGCGCTCTCAGTTACGGATCATTGCCATCTCACCTCTGTCTGCGTGGGTTCGAGTCTAAGATTCGGCCAATGTGGGTATGTGAGAAAGCTTGCCAGTAGCTTCTCATGGGTCGGTGGTTCTTTCCGGGGTTTTCCCGGGTTCTTCCTCAACCATTAATGCTGGCCGCCATGTATAGCCTATCGTGTGCTGAAAAATGGCGTTAAACCCCACAACAACAACAACAACAACAACAACAACAAGTTTCATGTTGTGTTTGCATACTTGTATGTCTTACAAATCAAGCTGGATTTAATGCCTTTATCGTTTGTGTCACGTCGGTAACACACTCATTAAAGTTTATGTTGAATTGCTGTTTTAAATCTTGTCGACTTTAAGTAAATCATAGCCTTTCTTATCACATCAATCAGATTCAATGTATAATACAAACGTTTCCTAATATAGTTAGCAACATACATACATACATACATACATACATACATACATACATACATACATACATACGTACGTACGTAAGTACGTATTGCTTTATGGTATAACAGTACCAATTTATCAACCCCAGGAGGGTGGAGCTTAATGTGTAAGGAAACGTTGTATTTAGAAATAAACAATAAAACTAGCTGTTATTGGTGCATTATGTACAGTTTAAGTGTTTCTCAAGCTTAAGAAAAAGTTAAGTCTCTTTGCAGCATGTGAGATTATGTTAATTAATATCTAGATTATACTGTATATTTAAAAAAGTAATTAAAATGCATCTGTTTGAACTGGATACTTATTACCCATGTTCGGTTACAACAGAGTTATCTCCCTTATATGCAATAGCGCACTTGGTTCTGTCCTTGTCAAACTGACACTCTAATATTGCTCTCTATGACAGTGTCTGACACGCAATTGCAATAATACTAACTGGTACCATCATGCCTTAAATACTTGTTTATCTTTGTATTAATGTATATATGTGTTCTCATGCATAAATCTCCGCATTCGAAAAAGGCAAACGAACAAAGAGATTCTTACCTGAACTGGTATTCTCATTTATAGCAGAAGTTGTGAAACATTCTCCCTTGACTAGACAAACAACCTTGTAGAGCAGACCATGATATTCGGACCTGGCGTTACTTTTAAACACCATCCATCCCGGCGTCAGGAAAGCAACAACTTGCAGGACAATGGAAATCGACAGGACACACACGACTATTTTGTTCCTATTCAATCGCATTTTTATCGCAGCCTTGGAATTTTCTGTCTCTTTATATTTCTTTTTGAAAAATCTTTGAGCAGTTAACTTTTCTTTGTTTTCTTGAAGCTTTTCTCTATAACTGGGTCATCAAGCTAGGATGATGCAATGTATGGGTATATCCAAAAGTCATGTAACTTAATACATGAATGTTGTTTAAATTGACACCACGTGCTATTTTGGAAAATGGTGCGATCAACTATATAGAGATAGAAAAGTCAAAGTCATTTAGCCAGTAATAGTTAACAATACTGAAAGTTTATCCCCCGTGTAATTGTATGAATAAAGTCTCAGTATTACTATAGTACAGTTCCACTGTAGTTGTCAGCAACAATAGCTTGAATGGCGCGTTGATTTATTTTCTTGCACTTTTCCAAAGTCAAACCAAGGGTAACCATTGTGTACTACCTTTTTGCATAGTATCATATTATCTTTTCATTGATATTTCAATGACAAATAGGTTGGTCACGTGATCTGATAAATTCTTCAGCGACGTTTTTCAATTGGCATTATGGCTAGTCACTATGTCCCCATGATAGTAGACTCAAAATAAAACCTACAATTGCCAAACCCTCAAGATAATATTATTAAATTAATTTTCGTGTTTGGTTGCGAATGCGTATGCGTGAATATTTGCCTAATTACCATTACAAGTACACGCGTCCGCTTCTTATGCAGAGCATCTATTCACAAAAAGAGATTCATACTGGAAACTTCTAATAATGGAAAAATTATTCGTTGGGTTTTTCCCCAAAGGCCTTCAGCAGATGAATTCAACATATGTCTGTAACTCATGCTCTTATTCTATTAATATCTTGTTAGAAAAACAAAAAAAAAAACAAAAAAAAAACAACAAAAAAACAAAAAAAACAAAAAAAACAACCTAACTTGCAAAGAAGTAAAGGAGTAAAAAATACACTACTGCACTTCGGAGGACAGAGAAACTTTATTTTGGTCGCCGTTGCTAAAATTCTTGCTTATAGAAGAAAGGTGTTAACGATGACATAATTATAATAATGCAGACTCCTTCAAACAGAACAGAATTAAAAAATAATTTTGTAAAAGAAAGGTATAATAAATCCACTATTACTTGGGAAGGATCGAAACAAGACAGGGAATGCCGCACCGATCCGAGTCCCCTCCCCTCCCCCACAAGACCGCCTTTCCATCTCCGGAAGGAGATTGACACAGGAGTCGACCATGTCTCGAAGAAGGGAGTCAGAGAACCCTTTAGTCAGCCTTTGGGCTGCTTCGGTAGTATTGATAGCCAGGCAATATGGGAAGAAGCGATTTTGTGTGGACTATAGAGCTCTGAATTCGGTTACAGAGAAAGAAACGTACCCTCTTCATCGAATCGACGATAGTCCCTATTCGCTGTCGGGCATGAACTGGTTCTCATGTCAAGACTCTATGGTCTTAAACTAACCTACAGAAAAAAAAACAAACAAAACCAACAAGTTTAGTAAAATTCAAGAAAAAATTTATTTCCCTAGAAGACACAAAATTTACAAAGGAATTTAAAATATTTTGAATTAAATCCCAAATAATCCAAAACGATCAATCACAATTCCAAAAGTATGGCGTATACCGAATGAATTTGATTCTTAAATTTACTGATGTACTGATATACCTATAGTCTTGAATGTGTTGATGTGCTAACAGTCTCTACATAAGACAATGAAGATCCAAAATGACATTGAGTGAATTCACAATAATCCCAAGGTAGTGCTCTTGTCCAAAATATCAATGAGCACTTTGTGCTTCTAATGAATAAATTAAATAATTCCTCTCATATTATATCTGAACACAACTAAAATTTATTCCATAAGGACTGATATTTAGATGTGTATGAAAAATCTTGTTTATCTCAAACCTAGATACACATAACACTCGACATTAGATCTGATGTCGGGTACTTACAAGTGGAAATCTAGCAGGCTGACCAACCTAAGGCAGTATTTGCAACAAGAAGAGCTTTGTACAGTTCAAAGTGATGTCGCTTTCTTTGTGCAACGCGCCTGGGACATCGGATGGGAGCCGACCTTGCCGGGCATCAATACAAAGTGTGCCTGATCTATACTGACAACGCGGTAGTATTTGAGAGACAATAAAAGGTCTTTACGTGTCTTCAAAGAGCAGGTCTGAACCTGAAACCCAGCAAATGTACGCTTTGCGCGCAAGACGCACGGTACCTTGGTCATACAATATCAGCTGCATGAGGAGCCACTAATTCTGAAAAAGTAGATTTGTAAAAAAAATGGCCCAAGAAGTGAGTGGGGGCCTCTCAACAATGGGACTTCGTTGTTAAAAAGTGACGCGGCACTCTGGTAACAAGAGGAATATAAAATGGGGAATTTTAACATGGGTGGGCCTATAGGGCGACAAGGGGAACTGAACATAGGGATGTATAACGACAAGGGATTGGGCCTGTCCAGCGACAAGGGGAATTGAACAGGGGTGACGTCACGGTACCAATATTGCAAGTGGCTGACCTCATTCGGGCGGAACAGTGTAGCAAGGGGATGACCTGAATATGCGCTACTCTAGCGACAATAGACTCACAGACAGACATAGACATATGACACAAAAATAGATTATGAAAATAAATGTATCACACAAAAAATTCTACTAAAAATGTTTTAGGCAAGAGAGAATAGATATCTTTTCGAGGCATTGGAGTGGCCCTGAAAAGGGCCTTTGGTTTCTTTGTTAACACCATTCAGTTAACATAGAGGGCATCGCACGGATCTTCTTCTCTTCCTCAAACTTCGTCTGACCTCTGGACCGCAGATTAAGACTCGCTTCAGACAGCCTTGTCTCTCCACATAGATCCCTCGTTTCCAAAGGGCAGTATCTTGGTGATAGCCCATGATGATTTGACATACATGGGATAGTCCGGGTTGAACAGCATCGACGATAGGATGGTAGACGAGTCTACGTAAGTCCACAGCTTGTGACGAGAACAGGTGAAGGGAATGAGGTGAACCGCGGTTATTGATAGCGAAAGAGTGGAGCGAAACGGATTGAGTTCTTTCACCAATCCTAACACGCGTTACAAAATTCAGTCACAGTACGGAGTCTGTCTTCCAATCCGAAGAGAGCTACCTGTGACGTCACATTCCCCATATAGGTGCGCTAGAGTCTGTGCGCAGTGAAACAATGCGACAGAGTTAGAACATGACGGAAACTACGAAGACAATGAATTGGGGTGCACTGGCTGTGGAGATGAGGAGTGATGGCATAGCAGCGGCCACCAAAGAAAATAAAGTCCTACTTCCAGAAGAGAACGATTTTCATTGGGATTTAGTGGAGTTTCTCTCTTCTTCGCAAGAATTTGTTCCGGTACCAGTACCTTCGCCGCCCTCTCCTTCCTTACCGTACGTCGAGGATTTTAAACAGAGACAGAAAGAAGAATTAGAGAAATTTTTGCAACAGCAGAAAGAAGCAGAACAAGCCTATCTCATTCAACAGCAACAGGCAGAAGAAGCAAGAAGAAAACGACAGGAGGAAGAAGAAGCAGAGAAGAAACAAGGTCTGTGAGAGAAGGAGGACAGTGAAAGTCAAACGGTGACGGTACTCTTAGACATTTTTGCAGAGTTAAGGAGTCTGAAACAAATGTATCAGACTTCTTTAATATGATCCAAGAGAAAAAGACCTTCCCGAGCCAAACAGACCAACCCCGTCAATACACCTACTACGGAGGAGATACCAACACTAGTGATCTCTACCAAATCATCGACAATAGCAGGTCCAGTGTTACGTGTAGGCTCGTTCAAAAGTAACAAAAGAAAAGAGTGAAACCAACAAGCTTTGTAAGTTTTGACAAAATAATTTATTTCCCTAGAAAACAAGATATAAATATGAAATAGGGCTTACGGTTTGTGAATATGATCCAAAAATTTAATCCTAGAATTGAAAAATATAAGTCCTATTGCTAAACAGTTCTAATTGAATCCAGGTTCGAATCTCTATGAAGTTCCAATATGGAAGACGATGACATCAGATGAGGTCGTTGTACTGTTGCCAACAGTTCCTCGTTGAAACACAATTTATAATGTTCTGTTTAGAATTCCAGAATAAATTTCCACTGAATATCTTTGTCCCAGAAATTTTATTAAAAAAAAGAGCACCTCTGTTGTTTTCTAGAGAATTTAAATTATTAAATTCCAAAAAATAGACGAACTTCAGAACAAACTGGGAACAGCAATAAAAACCTCTTGAGCCCTCAAGGTTTAAAATACGACTGGATAGATCTACTAGCAAATGGCTGTTTTAAGCCGCGATTTTAGACCACATGGTGGCTCACGTGACGGGCTACGTGATCACTAATTTGAACAGCGCAGTAAAAAAAAAATGCCAATTATCACGTAGGCAAGAATAGCCCTATCTAAGAATCAGATTCCCACACTGGAATAAATTAAAAAAAGAAAGACTGTTACAACTCAGCTAACACGCGGGCCGAACATGACCTTAGTAATAGCCAATCATTTTCGCTTAGTGTTTACAAAACGTCTCAACCAAGATGAGCTAAAAATACTGATAATGTAATACCTTTTACGTTCAAATCAGGTCAAAACAGAGAAGTGATTTTTCGAAAATAGTAAAATCCCGTGAAAATTATCATTATAGTAAAATAAAATGAAACAAAATTAAAATAAAAAAGAATTTAAAACTAACACACAAGTAATTAAATTGCATATACTTTACACCAGAAGTAGAAGTGAAGACACTGACCCTTTATATAGGGAAGACACTGACCTTACATTGATATATAGGGGACCATGGCGTTTAAATTGTAGTCATTTGACATTTTGCAATCAAGATGAAACGATCGCATCATTTCGTGGAGAAAGGAGAAGAAAGTAAGAGGCAGAAACGTAACCTATCGCCTCGCACAGTAGCTGAAGTCTTGGCTCGAATCCATGCGAGCGATTTTGAAGATGACATGAGTGAGCCAGAATCCAGACCCAGAGAGTCCACGTCAAACCAAATTCCACCACCATTAACCCCTGAAAACTACTTCGAGAGACGGATAAACGTTCCTCTAGAAAATTTAGAACC
This sequence comes from Megalonaias nervosa, assembly GCA_016617855.1. Lineage (NCBI taxonomy): Eukaryota > Metazoa > Mollusca > Bivalvia > Unionida > Unionidae > Megalonaias > Megalonaias nervosa. Next base: position 13,433 of record JAECUM010018013.1, on the reverse strand, counting down.
ACGGCTTACACTTACACAGTGAAGTTTAAAGATTTCAAGTCAGACGTACCGCTGCAGAAAGCAGAGGGATTCATCACCGATTTGTGGGATTCTTTGTTAACCACACTGAAACGGCAATGTCGAGCCAACGAAGACGATCGCTTGACACTTTCCATTCATCACGACAGTCTGAAGTCCCGCATTCGGATCGAGTTTAGCAGGCCATCAGAACTGACACCTTCCAAAGTCATTGACAAGATTCAAAACGTACAGAAGTCCAACGACAAGTTTCACATCACACATCACCCAAAGGAACCGGACGCAAAAAGGAGTTATTGGTGGACGACCGTCGTAGCACCAAAACGAGTCTCGTCCGAATTAACAATCCTCAACACAAGATGTGTTTACCCGAGCCGTCCTGGTGGGACGAACGTATGCTGACAAGCAGAATGGAAAATAGACTGGAAACTATTGAACGATCGGACCGAGCCAAACAACAAACAGAAGCAGAACTCCTGTTACAGAAAACTGGCCTATCCAAAGACACAACCTGTGGTATTTCTGAAATGCAAAAATTGCAAGACGTTTTGGCTCCACGCTACACCTTGAAAGTACACCCACGAGAAGTGCGCGGACCTCCGTTGTTTCGAGGCAAAACTTTCAAAGACGGAAAATACATTCACGACTATCATCACGATGAACATTTCGATGCCATTACGAGTATCACCGGATTCCTGGGATACAGTTATTATTATGAGAAATGTGACTACCGGTATAACAATCAAGAGCAACACAAGCATTGTGGATCGAAATGTCTAGGATGCTTGGCTTCTACCTATTACCAATAACATCTGAAGACGCAAGGTTTACAACAGAAAAGTGCTTGTCAACTCCTGAAATGTTGTTCTGCTTGTGGACAAGTCATACGTACCAAGAGTGCCAAGGCACAACTTTGTCCAGGAAAGAACCGATGTCACATCTGTCACCAAATCGTGAACTTGGAACACGAATGCTACATTCAAAAATACCAATCCCAACAGGAGGAAGAAGAGGATGACCAGAAGAAAGGCAATTTCACCTTCTTCGATTTTGAATGCAAGCAAGAGACTGGCATTCACATTCCTAATTTATGTGTGGCTCATCGAGCGTGCGAAAAGTGCATCCAAGAACCAATCTTTTGTCATTGCCTTCACTGTAGCAAGATTCCTGGAGGACGTGAAAAAATCTTTCGAGGACCTAACACGCTGACCGATTTTACCCAATGGATATTAGACCCCACCGAAGAGACGTGGAGCCAAGAGGACATGTAACGTTATGGAGATTGCCATTGCTATGCTCACAATTTCTCGGGATACGATGGACAATTTCTTCTAAAATAATATTCGGAACAAAGCACCGAACGTCCGAAAGTCACTTTGAACGGAGCCAAAATAATTTCCATGCAAGTGGGACAAGTGCAGTTTAAAGATTCGATGAGTTACTTGGTCATGCCATTGAGCCGAATGCCTAAAACGTTTGGAATGACAGAAATGGTCAAAGGCTATTTGCGCACTTTTTCAATACCAAAGCCAATCAACACACCATTCTACCACATTGCCTGATGCTCACTGCTATGACGCTGACAATATGCGCACCGAACAACGAGAAGCTTTCTACGCTTGGTACCACTCTCACCCCTCGGACCCCTTCGACATTCAGGAAGAAATATTAAAGTATTGTCGTTCCGACGTGGACATTTTATGGCGATGCTGTGGAACATTTCGAGAATTGTTCATGGAGCAATGAGCGATCGTTCCTTTAAAAAAGCCTGTACCATTGCCAAAGCGTGTTCTTTAGTGTGCCGAAAAGGATCCATGCCCGAGAAGACCCTGGTTGTCATAAGCCCTCAAACGACGAACCTTGTCAAACGTCAATACTCGGTCAAAGCCCTACGTTGGCTAGATTACTTGTGTGACAAGGAAGACAAATGGATCTAACACCCACAAAACGGAGAAGGTGAAAAGACCATCGGAATGTATTCGGTGGATGGCTGAGACTTAGAAAACCCTAAGCTCGTGTACGAGTTTAATGGTTGCTTATTTCAAGGATGTCCTATCTGCTACTCTCAACGGTACACCCAAAATCAGTTTTTACAACATACCATGGAAGACTTGTACAAGGCCACTTGTCAGCAGCGCCTAAAGTTGGAACAGCAAAGATACCAAGTGGTAGAAATGTGGGAACACGAGTACGATCACCGATTGAAAACCGATCCCGAGTTTAAACGCATCGTGGAAAGTTACAAGCTGGTGGACCCTCTGAACCCGCGGGACAGTTTGTACGGAGGACGTACGAATGCCACCTGTTTGCTATAACACGTCGACGAGGAGAAAGGAGAAGAAATCAAATACTTGGACGAGTCTTCGCTGTATTCTTACGTGTGCAAATATTTTCCAGCAGGGCACCCACAATTGCTGACGGAACACATCGACCTGGACAACAGTTGACAATACGAAGGATTGATTAAATGTAATGTCTTGCCTCCCATAGGCTTGTATCATCCTGTTTCACCTCACCATTGCCAAGGAAAACTGATGTTGTGTCGTACTTGTGCCGACACGTGAAACCAAGACCAACCTTGTCAGCACACCCAGGAAGAACGCACCTCGACAGGAACGTGGGTCAACGTGGAATTGTTTAAAGCTCTGAAACTGGGATACCAATTGTTAGAAGTGTACGAAATTTACCACTTTCCCAAGACAGAACAGCACCACAAGGACGACGAGACTCAGAAAGGCATTTTCGCAGGCTACGTGGATGCCTTTTTGAAACTGAAACAAGAAGCCAGTGGCTATCCTTCCTGGTGCCACATTCCCGAAGACCAAAAGAAATTCAAAGAGAAATACTTTGAGCAGGAAGGCATCACTTTAAACCACGTCGAGAAAAAAGAAGGAAGGTAATCGTTTGCCAAAGTGATGTTAAATTGCTTGTGGGGCAAAATGGTACAACGACCGTGTTTACCCAAGACGGAGAATTTGACAGAACCTTCTCGCTACTTCCAGATGATTCACGACAAAACCAAATACATGAAACACGTGGACTTCCTTCGTGAGGACTTGATCCTGGTCAATTACGAAAATGAACTGGACTTTGTACAAGCCAACGAATTTGGAAATGTCATCATTGCGGCCTACGTGACAGCCCATGCTCTTTTAAAATTGTACGAAGTTTTACACCAATTAGGAGTACGTGTACTGTATTTTGACATAGACAGTTGCATCTACATCGATCGCCTGAGTCACCGGTGCCCTGACATCGAAGGAGACCGTTTAACAGCCTGGAGGTACTTCGGCCAGGACGCAACTCTATATCCCCAAACCTGGACCTGCAGCGACGGTGATCGCGTATCTAGTAGCCTCAGGTTCTTCCACTTCTCCGTTGCTAGTGTATTTTTTGCTCCTGAACGCAAAAAGATGTCCCCTAAAAGAAGTGCACACCACCACCATCGTCGTTCTCCTGTCCAAAAAGGAAAAGAAATAAACGACAGTCTCGTCGTTTGATCTGGCATCCGAAAATACGCTCAGCCAAGCATCGACGTCTACCCCAAAAAGACCCCATCGTGAAAAGAAAAAGAGAAGCTCCTAAAGGGGACGATTCTTTGGCAATATCGAGAAAACAGTCGTCACATTTTTGACGAAGTGATAGTCAACGAGTTCGTCAAAAAGTCTGGTTACAAACCCTTCGACCTACTCCAAAAAATAAGATAAAAAAGGACGTGTGCCAAGTCATCGACGTCAGTGTATTTTTTATGTGTGCCACGGAACAAAGATATCACCCCCGTAATCCATCCCTCTTCTACCCCGAAAGGAAAGAAAAGGATAGGACTGCCTCCTCGTTTAGCCAAACACTGGGACGTGTTGTCCGTCCTGTCCAAAGCTCCTTCTCCCATGCGAAAACGTATCATTCAAACCGCCTCCAAAGACGTCATCGAAACAGTGTGCGAATGTTGTCTGAATGTCTTGAAAGGAACGATACATTTGTCTCAACGTCAAAAATAATGCTTAGCCAATCATCGACACGTTCTTCGCCAAATGGTTCAAATGAAAATACCTATCCGTCAAAATAAAACGATGTTATCGCAACGCGGAGGATTTTTACCTATGATGGGACCCCTTATCAAAGGACTTGCGAGAGCCATGCTGGGAGGACTCCTGGGAGGTGCTTTACCGATGGGTCCAAGATTAAAATGGATCAAGAAGATAAAAGGGACCTGCGGGATGAAAAGATTTTAGACGTGACCTTTGTAATTTGATGGAAGGACGAAAACTGACTTTAGTGCCTTACAAACGATCGATGGAATTCCATCGTTGGCAAGAACAACGCACCCCGCATTTACCTCCCAATCCTCATTTGACCGAGATGTCCCATTTACAACACGAATTGCAGTCGTTGATGGATCTCAGCGATTTGTCAGAAACGTCTTCAACTCTTTCACCAGAAATCTTTAAACAAAAGAGCTCCACCGACTCAGACAGATTTTAAGACCCTGATGAAAAGTCCATCACCACCACCACCCACAGTGATCAAGACAGAAAAAGGAAAAGAAGAGTTTCAAGCTCCACCAGAAAAAGTACAGAAGTTAACACCACCAACATCCAGAATTGGTTGGATTAAAAAGATAATGGCAACCCTCCTTCCTCAGAAGAGAAAAGGAAGGTGGAAGACAGAAGTTAAACAAAAACTGATTACCCCTGTTCAGACATCCTCCTCGACACTTATTGCTCGCCTGACACGCAAAGCATTACAATCCAAAAAAATACCACTCGAAGAAAAGAGTAACATTCGTGAACAATGGGTGACTTATTAAAAAAGTCCTAATGAAGAATTTGTTAGCCAGTATTTACTACGATCCATCCCATACTGCGGGTTACGGAGTTCAGGAATTGTATCGTGCTGCTAAAACCCGACTGAAAAGTGTCCGTTTACCTCAGGTGCAACGATGGTTACAAGAACAAGCACGTACACCTTACACAAACCCATTCGACGAAAAGTTTCCAGAAATCGTACCCGAGTAAAGGGCATCGACCATCAATGGCAATCCCGATTGAGACGATGTCTCTCATTTGGCCACCTACAATCATGGCTACAAATATTTGTTTTGTGTCATCGATGTCTTTTCCAAATTTGCCATTGACTTCCAAATCGAGCACTGAGTTAGAGCGAGCCCTCCAACTGGCGTTGAAACAAAGCGGTCGTCACCCTCTTCAATGTCAAATCGACAAAGGCACCGAATTTCTGAACCTAGCTTTCCAAACAGAATGAAAGAAACGAGACATTGATATTTTCACCACCGAGAATCCAGAAACCAATGCCAGAATTGTGGAACGTTTTCAACGCACCTTGAAAGAACGCATATGGAAATATTTAACGCATCAACACACTCTCATGTACATCGACGTCTTCCCGCACCTGGTCAAAGCGTACAACCAATCTTACCATCGGAGTATCGGATGTGCCCCTCAAGAAGTGACTCCCGTCAACGAAATGACCGTCTTTGAGCGTCTGTTTGGTACGTTCCCGACTGTGACTGTCCCCAAGTAAGGTGGAGTGTTGACGACGGGAGATTGGGTGCGCATTGGCAAAACTAAACGCACTTTCGACAAATGTTACTTACCAAACTGGACCACCGAATTATTTCGTGTCACTAAACGAGTGCGTGGTCGTCATCCTGCCGTCTATATATTGGAAGACATGAAGGGGATAGTGTTAAAAGGAACGTTTTACTTGCCCGAGTTACAACTTGTGACCAAAAAAGAAGACGAAGTGTACGATATCGAAAGCATTCTCGATCGTAGGTCCGTAAAGTGGGAAAACGTCGTGTCAAGGAAGACAAGGTGCTTTGGAAAGGATATCCGCCGAGTTTTGACTCTTGGATCGATGCTTCGCAAGTCATCGACTATAAAAAGACGTGACCATCATGCCCTTCAACCCAGCCTCAACCAACACAGTGACCACTCCTTCACCGAGTACTTCTCTGCAGGATCTACAGGTGCTGCCCTTGTGAGTGTGGTGTGGAGAACGTGTGCCTAAAACGTAAATCGTCTTTTTCTGCCAAATCGTTGTGGGGTATTGTGTTATCGGTGCTGCCATTGCCACTCTGAGTTTGCAACAGGGAGACAAAAAATTGTTGACCATTTCACTGAGCAATTGCATCGGTTACCTTCTCCCCAATCCTTCCCTGAAATACTCTAACGGTAACAACGATAGTCTTGCTCCCAACGTCAGCCACCCTCCCAACAGTCACAATAACAACAACAACAATCCTCTTTTAAACACTCCTCTGACCTCCAGTGACCTCTCGGAGAACAGAACTCTGGAATTATGAATAACCAATTTTACTTGACGTTACCCAGTGACAGTTCCATGGATGTGTTCCCCACAATACTTTGTGCTGTTTCACGGCCAAATTACCTCAGGCCATCCAATTGGATCACGAAGTCCATTGGGAAGTGGCTTTGGTCGAAATGATTCACCCTACACAAATCAAAAACATCACTGAAAATCAAAACACTTTTGAAGTCGAAGTTCTGGACGATTGCAACAATACTTGAATGAAAACGAAACTGTAGATGCCTCTATAACAAGAGTAGTGTCTCCCGATACTCTTTTGTACACCTACATGATGATAATTCCCAGAGGCTATTATTTTAGCGGTCAACATCTGGTGGACACGATTGCTTCCAAATTCAATGCGCTGTTTGGCAAAGTATTGGACAAAACCAAACGAAGTGCCACCCTCGAGTACCATAAAGTGGCTCGTCCCCTACTGATGAAATATTCGGTTGCCAAAACGTTGTCAATTACATTTTGTCCTGAATTGTTTGATATTTTGGGCGGAGACCTCAAGATGGTCATGGGTAACAACATGCCACCCATCACCAACAACTTGACGTTTGCGAAGTTTTTTTCGTTCCCTGTCGAACTGAACCAAGGATTAAACTTGATCTTTGTTCTCTGATGTGGTGGAGTACAACGTGGTGGAATACACATCCGCACCGTTTCTGCGAGTCATTCCTTTCAAAGTAGAAGTTGGAAACACCTATTACGTTCACCACAAATTTATACATGCTCACTATTTACCCGTCAGCAAGTCGTATTTCAACATTGTCACCATTGTTGTAAAAGGAGATCTGGGGCAAAATATTCCATTCACCAAAGGAAAAGTTACGGTGAAACTCCATTTTCGAAAACAATTCTCTAACGACTTGTAAGTCACGTATTCAATGTACCGAGGAGTCGTTCGACAGCGAGGACATGGTTCAGGAGATATGCTGAAATCGGCTTTGAAAGATGCTGCTTTGACGCAAGGCAAAGAATTTCTCCAAAATGTCATCATCGACAAACAAAACTCTAAAGAAGCTTTCTTGAGAGCAGGCAAAAATGTCTTGCATCAAACTGGAAAAGTCATTTTGGGTCGACGAGAAACTCTTATAAATGCACTGAACGCTGCCCAGTCAGGCATTCGTGCTTCCCTGACGCCACAGCAAGGACAAGGCAGAAAGAGACGACGAAGACACCCCTCCAGAGGCCCTCACACACCCAGTGCTTGAAAGACCAAGAAAAGAAGAACCGTCCGAAAATTAGACATTTTTGATTATTAAATCACATAGGAAAAAATGATGCACCGAGAGTCTTGCGATTGTTCCAAGTCGGAGTTGGATCTGTTTGCCATGCCACCCACTATAATGACGATGCAAGAATCCCAATGGGTTTGAATTTCATCCCGTCTCCTGCTCGACGGATTCAGCTCCCATCGAATTTGAAATCATAGGATAACCCAAAGATTACATCGATCTGAATAGCAATTACGTGTACTTGAAAGTCAAAGTTCTCGATCGTGACGGAAATTCTGCATACGACAACGATGAGAAAGTAGCTCCCGTCAACAATTTCATTCATTCCTTGTTCAGCGAAGTGGATTTGTACTTGACTAACAAACTGGTCAGCAGCAGCATGGATGCTTACCCTTACCGAGCGTACCTGGAAAATCTCTTGACGTACGGAAAAGAAGTTAAGAACACCCATCTGGATGCATGTGTGGTATGGAAACCTGACATGGTAGGCAAATTCAATGACACCGATTTACGTAGCCGGTATCATGATTTATTATTTCTAAGTAGTCAGAAGTCTTGTTCGCACTGTTCCAGTGACTATCTGCAAATGGGTGATGGCAGATGCAAAGTGTAATAGTTTGAGAGTATTCCATCTGCACAGACTAAAATGCATTAGTGTATTCTATTAGGTCGAGAATGAGTACCCTGGTAGGGAATGTGTATTGTCTACTGTCATGAGTCCGTCACACATTTCCAAGGAGAAAAAAAAACGTTTTGTATTACCCAAACCTCTCCAAGTGTTTGCAGGATTTCACGCAAGCGATTTTGCTGAAGACCTGAGTAATTCTAAAACAACGTCTATCATTGCTATTGGACGTGGAAAGTCAGGATCAGCTAAGAAAGTTGTTCGGTAACTCCTGAAGATTATATTCACAAAACGTGACTTTCCGAAATTTTAGAACCGCAGATTACATGAACAGTAGCAAATTGTAAAGAGTTCACGTCTCAGAGATCCAACAGGGACAACAACAGAATTCATTTCTAATTCATTGGAGTTAATGGAAACTATCATTTACAAAAGTTAGAAATCTCCCGTGCTGATCGAGTTTAGTATTCCTGCATAATTAAGTTCTTCCAAAATCTTGCAATACGTTGAACACATTCAAAAATATGAAGACTCTTCTACAAGAAGGAACCCAAATCACAAAAGGAAGTATTGCCAGATGAAAAACGATCCGATGAGATAGACAATGTGATAATTGCTGCTTACTTGACAGTCAATACCCCTTTAAAACTATATCAAGGATACATCGAAGACCTAAGTTTTAGAACTCTAACCAATGAACGTTCCAAAGAAACTATTTTGAGTTTTGCTGGTGGTGGACCTATACATTATGACTACCAGTGCAGAAGCAGAAAATGATAACTTCAGACCAAATCGAAAGTAAAAGGACTGGCATAGAACTCCCGTTCCAGTCAAGTAGTGAGCTTTGTCGTCTTAAAAGATGCTTTAAGGTCCAGTCAAGATTAAAATTTTCGTATGAAACAACGGATCTTCATAAAGTGTATGTTTGTCAAGACAGTAAGGTACCATACCGGTACCGTTATCCAGTACAAAAAAGTTGCATGGCAGAAAAATCAGTTATGAGTACGGACATCACACCATCAGTTTCAATGTAGATTATGTTTAAAAGTGCAAAAGAAAAATCTCAAGTTCAAGTGTCGTGCGAAACAGTTAAGAACATCTTGACTCAACAATGCGATGCCACTCGATTACCAAAGTCGTATTGTCTCATCGATTTAAACCGACCAATTTTTTTGCAAATGTGTTTACGGTTGTTGTTAAGACGTTTGTCCAGTCATTTACACGTCACCTTTTTCATTGGGGTGGAATTGTTTATTCAAATCATTATTCACTGGAAACACAAAGTGCTCATCTATAATACTCTTGGCCTAGAACTTTAAAATGAAATTATTTTGAATTCAGACAACGACATTTTGGATTATATTATTGTGATTCATAACAAGATTGTAGGTAAATATTCACGTCTCAGGCTACTAGAGGCACATCAACACATTCAGTGTTGGATCTTATTTCGAACACCACTGGAATTTAATTAGAACTTTATTCATTAGGACTGGTGATAGAAGTTGTTGGACTATTTGTACTTTATTTCGCCATACTGTGGGATTAAAAATACTTAGCTTTGTATTCTATGGAAATATAAATTATTTGTTGAAATTTTAGAACGCTAGTAGGTTTTAGCTCTTTTATATTGCTTAGTTGAAGACGATAGAGTCAGAATACAACAAAAGCGATGGTATAAACAACTACACTGATGGAAGTAGAACATGACAAAGAAATAAGTGTTTTAAACAACGTCTGCTCCTTTTCCTTCTTCACGGTGCAATACAACCTTGTTGGCGCCTTCCCCTACTCCCGGAGGAGAAGAAATAAAAGCATGGGTCAAAAGATGATTTCGAAATCCTCTTCAGCACTAAGGAAAAAGAAATGTGAAGACATAAGTGAAAAAGAAATCAATAAAAAGTGAATTCTCGTAGAAATATTCGACGAACAAGTTCAAGAACACTTAGGAAAACATAATCCTTCGTTTATCCTTTTATTTACGAATCCAAAATACTATCAAAAGTGAATACTCAATTGAACTTAGCTGTTAGAAATAGAGTACGATATTACTTCAATGTTCAACATCTCGTAGTTATGACGTTACGATTTTAACAAATTTCATCAAACAGTTTTGGCGAAGCACTGAGGAACAATGCCGAAGTATAGTGATCGGCTAACATAGCATTTCTCATCATTATGAAATGGACATTTCTGACGGCAAACCCCGCTATAAGATTTTCTCCCGGTTTGTTATTCTGGGTAGATAAACGAACACAAAAACTTTTGATTATATTCTTATGTATATTTCCTTTGCATCGTAAGTCTTTTTATTCATTAAATGCTATGGATAATTGTATTTTGGACTTGACCTTGTCTGAAATCAAGTTCATTTTCTACCTGACCTGAATCAGTGAGTTTGGATTTGTAATCATGTTTAGCTCAGTCCGAGTCTAGAACAATGAAAATCCCCATGAAATGCCGAGTCTACCTGTTGTTTACCATATTTTATATCATAATTTGGGCTGGAATTTGGGCTGACAATTTTGTTTCAAATAATTTAATTCATGCTATTCTTCTCTGGGAATACAAAGCGATCAAACATAACTCTCTTGGAAATAGAGATTTGGGCATAAAGTTAAATTCAAATAAAGAGATAGTCTTGGATTGTACGATTCTGGTTCAACAAAAGACTATTTGCACAACACTATGACACAGGCTCTTAGAGGGTTGGATTTATTTTGGAACACCACTAAAGTTATTTAGAGCTTTAATCATTAGGACTTGTTTGAGAAATTCTAGGATTATTTGGAATTTAATTCGCAATATCCTAAGTTGTTTTTAAATTCCTGACCTTGCATTCTAGGGAAATAAATTATTTCTTGAATTTTACAAAACTTGTTGGTTTTCGCTCTTTTCTATTACTTAGTTTAAGACCATAAAGTCGTATTAGAAAATTGGAGGCTCGTCCTTGGGATACGAATTTCTCTAAAATATTACAGAAAACTTTGTTTTTGAAATTAAACACTACCTAGGAACGGTTAGACTCCTTGAAAAGGATGAATTGCTCACAGACGATATGATCTTTCTGAATCGAAGACGTCTTTAACGAAGTAAGAAATAAAAATCATTTTGGTCCAGTATTTGGTAGAAAAGAATATTTTGGATAAAAGTATTTTAATGTTGGAATGACCTTGGGATTTTCATTCGTTCAAACTATTGGAGTGACAAAACCGATGATATTATCAACTGGAATTTTCATTCGTTCAAACTATTGGAGTGACAAAACCAATGATATTATCAACTAGAATTTTCATTCGTTCAAACTATTCGAGTGACAAAACCAATGATATTATCAACTGGAATTTTCATTCGATCAGCACAAACTATTGGAGTAACAAAACCAATGACATAATCAACAGAATGTAGCAGATAAATTCTTTACATAACAACCAAAAAGAAAAAAATCTGGAAAGTGTAGCATTTCGGAGTGCATGCGCTGGAGGAAATCCTGCTGTGGTCAATCTCAGTACAGGATACCGCTGCTCCTCACGTAACACTGATGAGGTAGTGTGTTCTGTTAGACTGGCTTCTCCTTGACTTTTATTACTGTTACTTTAAAAGTCACTTAAGTTTAGTTCTGTAATAGATGATGAGATCATTTGTTGTTGCGCTTAACATTCGGTTTCATCATTTATCTTTCTTCGGGTGGCTAATAAGGCTTCGACAAGAAAGCACCACAGCCGAAGGCCTGCAGACATCCGGGTGATGGTGTCCCAAGTTAAGTCACATTCTTTCATCTCTTTCTTCCAAGTCCTCATCCATGTCTTTTTGATGACCCTGCGTGTGTGTCTGGTCAAGGATCGAGTGGAGGACTGCCATGGGCAGTGCGTTCGGTGACATTCGGCGCATATATTCCAGCCATCGCCATCATCGTTCCTTCACAATCTGGACAAGAGATATGTTTGTGGCCTGTGATGAAGATCATCAAGTCTGCTCCGGTTTGGCTCGAAGATCACAAAAAATTCATCGTCAGGTACTTGATTTAGAACGTTTCAAAGTGAAATAAGATCGATGTATTCATCTTGTGGTATCCATGGTAAATTTTTCGGGTACTTACGTTCTTCCAACCTAACGATTGGAATAATACCTCAAATAAAACCATTAATGCAGTATATAGTGGATGCAGTCCACTTTCGTAAGCTTGTAATAGTAAAACTAACTGTTAACATTGATCACCATGACGATGACAACTGTATCATATATAACGCGAAATATGAACTCAAAACGAATTTGGGTTAAGCCATAGAATGTGGAGAACATTTGGCATAACAACGGCAAAGATTGTATATCACATTGTTGCAACAATAATCCCCCCCACACACACACACACACATTACAGACATAGCACGTAAATTGAAACCCGAGACTAAACGGAGAGTAGGAAATAATTCAACATGTTAGTGACGTAATTGTTCTTACCATTGTGAAAAGTATTCAAAACACTTTTGTGTCGAGATTACTTCTATGATATGTCTGACTCACCTCCAGAAGAAAATAATGATTAACTCTCTCTCTCTCTCTCTCTCTCTCTCTCTCTCTCATATGAAATTTCGTAGTTAAGTAGAGTCACTCTAAACGCGTGTAAATTTATCAGGAGATGAAAACTCCATTGATATGGGGTAATAACATATAGCCAAAAAATAAAAACAAAAATCATAAACGCAACGTAAATATCAATCCATCGTTTACAATGTTATTCCTGGGTAATAAAACTATTTTTGCTTCTCAGTTCTGAAATAGTACTTTTGTTTCATCCTCTGTAACGTCCTTCGCATTCTCAGTGGAATCTTCCTGCCCATTGATCGTACCCTTTAAGGGCCTTTTTATGACCCGTCATTAGAAGGAGACTGCATCCAATTGTGCATGTTCTGCTAATGGCTTCTATTGGCCGACACTAGTGAAAGGTGAAATCGGAGCTAACATTATATTCGTCCTGCGGTTGGAACATTTGCAAAAACACTAAATCCCACTGCAAAACAACTGAAAAAGAATATTATTGTGTGTTATTATATATATATATATATATATATATATATATATATATATATATATATATATATATATATATATATAAGATAAGAATTCTTTATTTCAGACTACATAGTCCATACATCTAAATTAAATAAACATTGTAAACATAAAAGAACATACATATCATACATACAAGTATACAG
>JAECUM010018012.1:0-52738 GCA_016617855.1 Megalonaias nervosa | reverse complement strand
AAAATAAGTGATGATGAATTTAATATGATATTTTTTAATACAGCAAATGGTTGTACGCTAGAATCGCTAAACGTTCTTGATACCTAATTGGAGACCCGTAGAATCTCAAACCACAGATGCATATCGTGAAAGGACAGATGCGAAAGAACTATATAGCCAAAATCCAGTTGATAGAAGAGATTGTAGATAATGCATTTTGTTAAGAGGATAATTTTGTAGTTGGTTATTACAATATTTTCAATAATCAAAACAAATGTCACAAAACAAAATATTCTACTATATAACCAATAAAAAAAGAAACCCAAAACCATATCAATAACCAATTTTTTTTCTTTTCTTAAATTTAGAAAAGTACATAAGCAACAATAAAGAAATCAAGATTAAAAAAAAAAAAAACAGAACTCAAAGGAATTTGTAAATTCGAATAATAATTGCACAGTGTGTATAACCAGCTATAATTCTAAATGACGTAAATAGATAGAGATCTACATATAAATCTACTGAATTTGATGGAACTTGCGGGGTATTTGAAGCCTAAAAACTTATACATGGTCAATTCAAGAATTATCAGAAGGAGTGCATTACTTCCACCCCGGTGAGAGTGGTTTGCTTCCACGACAAATGATTCTGGGTGGGTGCCGGTGGAAGCCGGTTAGAGTACCCGCGATCCACCATTTGGGGGATAGCGGTTAGCCGGTCGGAGCCCCACCAAAAAGCGAGGTAAAGCACATCAACCGACGGCAAAGAAGCATGAAGGGGCTGGCATTGACCCGCCTGCGCCAGCGCCAGTACAGCCAGATGTGCTTGCCGTTACGACTGCACAAAGTGCAGACTAGCAACATGCAAAATATTTCGGCAGTGCCTGCCAACAAAATAATACTAGCAGTGGTTGGCATTGCATCTGCAGCTATCGAATTTCTTCGCTCTTGAACGACGAGCACCATGTTCAGAGCCGTCCAATCTCTCGCGTCTTCTAGTGATTGTATTAGTATGCTTATTCAGAAAGGCAAATATTGCAGCTATTTTGAAGATAATGAATGCCAACAGATGCCCGAACTGCTTGTCAAAGACACTGCCGTGGATTAGAGATGATAAAATGGCGCTGATAATGCCGGAGGAGGAGCCAAAGCCTTTTCTGCGAACGTTTTCAGTTTCCTGGTTAACCCCTCTGTTCATTTGCGCTGATGGAGTCAGGTTTAGGTGTTGAAACGATCGGATTAGGTAGCGTTGCGACAGTGCTGCCTGTGATTGTGAGAGCAGTTGTGCTTATGATCAACCCAAGCGACGTAAGAATTGAGGTTATGGTGATATCGTGTTTGTCGGAGAGTATTCGCAGTCGTTTGGCAATGACTGTATCTCGTGGAGCACGGTCTCTCGGTTTCTAGAAACTTGGCTGCGGGATAGCCTCTCGGTTAGTACTGCTTCCCTCTCTCCGCCATATGTGTTCGTCCTTTATACGCGTTTATCTCCTGGCGTGATGTTTCGTCTTCCTCTTGGGTCAGCTTTCTTTCTCCTACGGTGATGTAGTTATTGAGCACTGTACAAGCTTTCCACGAGTCCTTGGGAGCGTAGGGTTGTGGCCCATGATATCTCGCATCTAGAAGCTTTCATAGGCCCATGCTGCAGCTTCTTGGATTTCGTTTCATCTGATCCTAACCCAATGACCTCGATTTCTTTCGCCCCGCTTTTGTCAAACAGAAGTTCTTTCTGAGCTGTGACGACCAGCCTTCGTGCTTCATCCGATAGGGCTCCTCTTTGAGCCCTTTTGCTCGAAGGAACTGAACACCCTGCTTCTGTCTTGCGGATGGACCAAGAATTTTATTTGGGTCTTTTATGCTTTAGTAGGATCCGGTCCCGCCAAACTTTACTGTGAGGATGCCGGACATATTGGCTTCAAAATAAAATTTGTAGGTGCGTTCCTCAGAGAAGCCCTTGTTTTGCGGTATGCATCAAACTCGGATATGCTTTGTTATGTATATGTAATTAAATTGCTTGTGTATTAGTTTTAAAATTCTTTTTTATTTTATTTTTGTTTCATTACATTTTATTGTAATGATTATTTTCACGGGATTCGAAATTCTTTTTCAGTAATTCTGTTTATCTAAGACGTAAAACGTGTTGCATGAACAATATTTTTAGTTCACCTTGGTCCGCGGTAGTGTAAGCGTTACGCGAAAACGATTGGCTATTGCCAAGGTTATTTCGTTTAGTCTGAATAAACAATGTTTTATTTTTAAATTTATTTCAGAATTAAAGTAGATAAGGGTTCTTGCTACGTGACGAATTGCATTTTTCCTATTGCGTTGTTTCAAGTATTAGGAGACCACGTAATCTATCTCGCGAGAACGGGATGATAATTTGTCGGATACAATAACTCTTTCTGAGTGCTCGTCAGTCAGTTGTATTTAGGAAACCTTGAAGGCCGGATAGGTATTTAATGTTGAAATCAGATTGTTTTTGAAGTTCATTTGTTTTTGGAATTTAATAATTTATTCTTTAGAAAACCAAACGAGTGTACTGTTTTATAAATTCTGGGAGAAAGAAATTCAGTGGAAATTTATTCTGGAATTATTCGGAAACATAAACTGTGATTCAATTGAGGAATTGCTGCTATTTGTACAAGGACCACATCTGACGTCATCGCCTTCCATATTGGAACGTCGTCGAGATTCGAACTTGGATTCTAATAGAACTATTTAGTCATAGGACTTGTATTTTTCATTCTTAGGATTAAATTTTGGATGATATTCACAAACCGTAAGTCCTATTTTCCAATTTTTACATTGTTTTCTAGGGAAATAAATTATTTTGTTAAAATATACAAAGCTTGTTGTCTTCACTCTTTTCTCTTGTTATTATTGTACGAGCCTACACGTAACAGCATTAATCTATTCCCTTTCCTGTGAATATATGTTTTTGGTCTCACCATCTGTCATAACGCTGCTGCCGAGCAAGGAAGGGCTGCAAGTCGTTTGCTTGAGAGCGTCTCTGCCTGCTGTTGCTATAAGGGGTGACTTCGTTAAATTCTTCCTCATGGGGTCAACGCTCTTCGCTCCCAAAGTGGTCATTTCAACGTCTTCAGCCATAATATATAACTCAAATGCGGACAGCACAACAGTAACTTTCAAGAAGCCTTAACATGTCAAAGAAAGGACACGTGAGCTTCAAAATACTAAAGCAAGTCTCAGTGTGGAAATAAGCTCGACCCGTTTCGCACCATTCTCCTTGCCTTTGGGGTGAATGAAATCTGAAGCACCGTTGTTGTGACTAATAACTCAAGCGCCATATATCAAAACCAACTGCTTGTCGTCAGATTTTCCAAAAACTTGCGAGGAATGAGACCATTCTGCCCGATACTGCCAGGCTGGTATTTACATTTTTTTATTTAGCCTGCAAATGCTTAAATCTTCTTTCAAGAACCAATTTGATTCTATTGTCATTATTTAACATACTACAGACTTAAACAAGGTATACAACTTACCGTGCAGAGGCCTGTGGGTATCTCATCAGGACAGTTTTGGCAGGTTACTCCTGCGCATGGACCCACTAGAGTCCTGCCAGTTTGTGCAATGAAAGAAAGGTCACTATGTCATTAAAGAAAGAAAATATCGAGTAATCTTCCACCTACCCAGACAAAAGAGCATTGGTAATAGAATAGTATAAACGAACTTTTAGGAATAAAATGTGGTATTTAACTGAAAATGAAATCAAACAAGGTGTTAATATATTATAAAAGCTTACTAATAGATATAATAGCTCATAGCATACATCTGTAGACATGTCACAGGTTGAAGCAAGCAAGGAAGAAAACATATCTAAAGCATGGATTAATTTATTTGGATATCGTACAGCCGATACCTATGGAACGCCACAATATAACATAGCTTAGGAAATTAGGATCTCAACATACATGTTTGATACGAGCAATCTTCCTAATTTCACGGAACAGATTATTAAAATCAAACCAATAATTTTAAGGGACCCAGTTACGTTTAAAATTAGAAATCTTAAATGAAAAAGGATATGGAGGGAATATTTTATCAGGAAAACTTATCTCCATACGATAAAAAATGACGTCCTCAAGGTTGAGAGAATTTTAAAAACAACACGAATGATCAGTAAAAAGTATTCGTTCAAAAAATGGAAGGGATATGATGATTCTTGGAATAGCTGGGAGCCTAAAGAAACTATTGACTCGCTAGCGAAGAAGTCCTAATTCCAGAGCTAACAGCAGTTCCGTCGAAAGTCAGCGGTATAGTTGTTGTTGCTGTTGTTATAGGATTTAACGCCATTTTTCAGCACAAGATAGGCTTTACGTGGCGGCCAGTATAAATGGTGGAGGAAAGACCCGGGAAAACCCCGGAAAGAACCACCGACCCACAAGACGCTACTGGCATACCCACATTTGCCGAACCCGAGACTCGAACCCACGCAGACAGAGGTGAGATGGCAGTGATCCGTAACGGTGAGCGCTTTAGACCACTCGGCCACTCGGGGCCCACCAGCGGTACAGTACTGTAATTTATGGTAGTAATATTGATATGAAAAGAGATTATATTATATAAATGGAACCAGCCAGGTGGTATGTGTCTTAAAATTAAATCTTTGTATCAGATGGACCGTAGAAATACAGTTTGCAAAGCTGCAAACATTCGGCAAATATAGCTAAAACTTACTGGTATAATTATGTATGAAAAGAAAGAATCAACGAAAACACCAAAGAAAGATTTGCACGTGAATGAGGAAAGGTTGTAAGAAGACGCACAATACCCGCCTATAAAAAGTAAATTAAGCAGTAATTTTACTGATGTATAATGTTATAAAATAAAATAAAAAATCATATACAGTGTATATTGGATTTTTAATTGAAAGAAAATAGTACTATTTATAAATGTTATTAAATTTGCCTGAAACAGAGATATCAGAATCCGAAATAAGAAGTAAAATATGACAGACATTGGCAAAAAAAAGGTATGTAAGATATTAAGAAATCTGTTGTTGAAATGCATCTAAAATTAGACATGTATAGAATTAGCTAATTTAACCAAATTATAAATCATCTAAAGATGGACATAATTACATCCAACAATCATCAGATATATAATATCACGGTAAATAAGGTTGCCCTTTTATATATTCCAGAATTATGTGATATGTAACATCACGATAAATATGGCTGCCATTTCATATATCACACAATCATGAGATATATAATATCACGATATATAAGGTTGTCATTTCACCATATGGTGATAAACACTGTGTGTTTGATAACATGAATACTTTGCCGTATTGTCATTAGTTTCGATTATATTAGTCAAAAAGTGTCCTTTTCATATAACATTTTTCATAAGCATTAAATCTACAAACTAATAAAATGCGTGTCTTCTTTCCTATGTTTAATTAATGCAAGGTGAAAATGGATATTAGCCAATGCACATAATTTAGTGTTAAAAATATTTTAAGGAAGCCTAAGTGTTTTTTAAATCAATCATGATGCAAAAATGAGCACAAAAAAATTAAGATTTAAGTGTAAAAAATAATATATATTCAAAAGTGTTCTGAAACAGTGTCAGAAATCCAAAATATTGATCAAAAAAGCTTGGATTTTATTGTAAATTAAGTTTGTTTTAACTGGTGTTTCAAAACCATGTTTTTGGTCAAAAACCCCAAAACTGTCATCTGCCCCAGGATATGTTCTTATATACAACTAGTCTTTCAACATTAAAAATAAGCACACAAAAAATCTCGTGATACCATGACAGTCATTAAAGTCATAATAGGGCCACAATCCTCTCAAATTTTGATGGGAAATGTGAAAATCTAATAACACCTACATCTTTTCAACGGACACAAAATGATTAAGACTTTCAAAACTTATTAAGCAAGAACGGAATACAAATATAAAGGCACATTTCTATGTCAAACATGAATCTAGTCCATCCTTAAAGTTACATTGGTGATAATCCTAACTTACTATTGTCTCGTCAATAGAGAATTCGATGTGAAATCTGCTTTCAAACCAATTAAATTCATCAGTTATTAAGTAGGAAGAGATTATGTAATGCCAAGGCAAACTTCTTATTAAATTCTGGAATTTAATTGAAACAAATTTTATTTTTTGGGTTAAATATGAAAACTGTACTTAACCAACATTTTCTCAGCATAAAGCCCCATGTTATATTTGGTTCAATCGATATAGTCATTTCGAACGTTATTAAGCAGAAATGTAATTTTAAAAATGCAAAGGCAAACTTATAATTCAAACACTTTTTTGGTAAATTGTTTTTTAATTGACCAAAAAAAACCCAAAATATAACTCAAACTAATTTCGAAAAAAGTAGATAAATCCAAACTTGTCTTAAATCTTTTCAGTATCAAGCCCAATGATAACTTTGGTTTGAATTCATGAATTGCTACTGAGCAAAAATGGAATTTCCTTTTTAAAAGAGTAAACTTCAAGTCAAGCAGGATCAAATGCTGACGGAATTAAGTCATGTGACCTGTATGTATTAGCTATAAAGATCATTCCCAAAGAATGGTTTTAATCCACGAAACCTTCAAAAGTTATTTAGCGGAAACAAATTTCGTGACGGACGAGACTTCATGGGACCAAGCCAGACCAATGGACATGGGTTACATAACACCATCCACCCTTCCATAGAATATAGACCGAGCATAGTCATTGATCCTCATCAAAACTGCAACGTGCAATCTTCGAAATAGCTTTGTGTGTTTTGTAAGCAGATATAATTTACTAAGATCGCTCTACAAATATTCTGCTGTCATAGGACCATCAGGTCTGTCATCTTTGACTACCACACACGTTTCGTACAAAATATTAATGCGCTGGTTGGTGACAATTTGTGTTTCATCCAGACTGACTACATGTGCGGATTTTTCCACATTATACGGAGTTTTCGCCATAGTTGAATAATTACGGACAGATAAACAACAAGTGCGTATTTTTTTTCCCAAATTGTATTGTTAAACTTGATTTATCTATTAAAATCTTGCGTTTCCTACATTGAACATATGCTGTAAGCTGAGGGATGAACTAAGGTAAAAATATCATGAACATATTAAATAATATGATTTATGTGCTGTTTCAACCAAGTTCTTATCAATTTTCTAAAAATGCAGATGGTCTTCCTGCAGTGAGGACAAAATTGCGGATTTTATGGGGGGGGGGAGGGAGTGGAGGGATGATTTAAAATTGTTTTTGCACAGATGCAGATTATAAACTTGCTTAATATGAAAACCCGACGTTTGTAAGCAATTCCAACATAAGCACAATTTTTGGTATTCCACACAATATGATATATTTCCAATACGCAGATGCATGGCGCTCAGACGTGACCTAAATTAGACGTAAAATAATGAAAATAAATCTATTTAAAAAAACTTTCCTCAGCTATGCGAACTTAACATTAAAAATTCCTACAGTGGATGCCAGTGTTGCAAATGATGGAAAATTCCTTGAAAGCAAATTTATCATTTTCTATTTAATGTGTGTGTGTGTGTGTGTGTGCGTGTGTGTGTGTGTGTGTGTGTGTGTGTGTGTGTGTGTGTGTGTGTCCTGGAGTCCTGGAGGGATCAACGTTCAGAGGTAAACAATATCCTGGACATTGGACATTTGCCTTTGCGAGCCATTGAAGTAATTCACAGGACTTTATTTTTTCAGTTTTAGATTTGAATCGGAGACCAAGAAGGTGCTTCGGAAGATGTGAAAGTGTCGACAACATGTACCTTTGCTTAAACTTTATGGAATGTGAATCAGATAACTTCGTGAGTTGTCCTTTTTAGTCAGTGTCCATGTAAATGAGGTTACACATACTGAGTATTTATTTCAAAATCAAATTTTATATACATTTAATAATGCTAATAATCTTGACAATTATTTAAAACTCTGCGTTCCTCAAAGGACCAGAATCATGATATTTAATTTGGAATTTCAATTTAAGTACTGGCTAAGAAGCAACTACTTTATTCGCGATTTTGGGGATATTTGGCAAAACAATTTAGAACCTTTCAAGATACAAAGATAGGCTTATCATTAGGCTTCATTGGGACTGGCATAAGCAAACAAGAGTGACTGATATATGTTCGGAACACAACGGTAAAAAAAATTTGTTTATTTTAATCTTTTTACCTTGATAATTTAGATTTTTTTCTTACCAATACTATTTTTGCTTGACGGGTTAATTGACGAAAACCGTGCCTCAAATTTACACATATATGACTTACTTTGTTTCTGTCTAAAGACTGATTTATATTACAAACAGAAATTGAAATGAACTATCTGATAGTAAATAAAAAAAGGTAGAAAAACAAACAAAACTGGGGACGCAACATTCTTTTGAATATCCCATTCAAAAACGGTTTCCAGTCTCAAACTGTTCACCATCAGTTTTGCTTTCAGTTTCAAGTTAAATCTGAAATTCTTGGATTCCAAGATTTGAATCAAGCCTAAATTTCATTCAGTGATACTATTCTACATAGCAATAGCATCAAATCATACTATTCTTCTTGTACACACACACACACACACACACACACACACACACACACACACATATCTATATATATATATATATATATATATATATATATATATATATATATATATATATATATATATATATATATATAGTCGTCCAAATCGAAACCAGATGTACAGTGTCCAAATAGATTTGCAAATATACATCTAAAACAGGCATGAGGTGAAAGCTGAAAAAATTGAGTTAGACAAATTCTGAAGACTGCCGGAAGTTTGGGAGAGAAATGCACAATTTGTATTTGGAACACTAGTTGTCATGTCCCATTCTATGGCGATATACTTAAGGTTCAATTCCATTCAACGTTTATTGTAATCGACCCGTGATGCCGATGCCAAGTTGAGAACCAACGCATTCAATCCACAGCAATAATGAACTGATTTTAGTAGGCTAATGGGGAGTAGCGTTAACTGGGAATTTGAGATTTTTATTATCGATCCGGATTTGGGCCTTCTACCCTCCCCCGTGTGCATTTCCAGCGCATACAGTCACGAGCACAAACTGGTTTACAAAACTGTGAACTCGCACGGTTTTCGAAACCAACCCTGGACGAAATCTCGCACGCGTGCACCCACATACATGCATTTTCAAAATAGATCTTGCTGGTCATTTGCAGAAATGACTTGTAATTCTTCTAGCATAAATGTTCTACTAGGAGACTTCCCCGCACTGTCATCCGATGGCGTCGAAATTATAGCGCCTTCATTGTCCCGGAAAATAATGCATCGACGGACCATACCGGATCAGTAGCACGACGTTTCCACTTTCAAGGTCTCCCGGGTCATACAGACAGATAACCAGATTGTCTTTGACCAGTTCCAACGCGGGTGGCTGCACTTTGTGCGACCGCGACAGTTTCTGCTGAATCGCGTCAGAAGGTCTTATACCCGTCGCACGTGTAGTTTCATTATTTAACGCGGCTATGACCGGGAAAGTCGCGTCACCCACTCACGAGATCAACCAGAATCAATAATTCCTGCACGTACTGATACCCAAATAATCATTCAACATGTGTATGGTTCAATTATTCATCGATGGCTTGATCACGATGTACGTTGAGATGTCCACGACGGGGGCCCCGAGTGGCGCTCACCGTTACGGATCACTGCCATCTAATCTCTGTCTAGGTGGGTTCGAGTCTTGGGTTCGGCCAATGTGGGTCTGTGAGAAAGCTTGTCAGTAGCTTTTCGTGGGTCGGTGGTCCTTTCCGTGGTTTCCCGGGTTCTGCCTTCACCATTTATACTGGCCGCTATGTATAGCCTATCTTGTGCTGAAAAATGGCGTTAAACCCTACAACATGTCCACGACGAACCCGCACACGGTGCTTCGCCAACAAGGAAGCATAAGATTAGAGAAAACCTGCGTAATGTAAACGATCCACGTACATAAATACGTTTAAACGCGCCTGCGACATTTGATGAATTCTTAGACGTCAACGGCTGGCAACATCGACGACGGTTAATGCGTGTTTTTATGTGCGTTGTATGTGCGTCTACGTCATCAGGTGTGAGAAACAAAAGATAAGACTGGTGAATTTTGTTGAGCGTCCTTACATCAACCATCAAATATTACTTGGCGCAAACAAATAAATCTGCCACAACGCTTGTTTGGCCAGCCACGTTCTAGTGACACCCCGGGTAACTTTTCAGCGGTTGCTTTATCCTTCCATATCCGCCTGGACTGTAGGATATGACATACAGTTTCGCGTCTTTGTTTGTTATATCGAGGCGTCGACTTAGCCTTAATGCCTCCTTTGACAATCCATCTGGCGAATCTTTCTCCAACAGCCAGTCCCACAATCTCGTTCAAATCATGGATGATATTCATGTCGGCACGTTAACGTTCACGAAAATCATTTGATGCTTTACAAACAAGATCATGTCGGTAATGTGCAGAGTTTACAGGCTCTTCTCTCGGCTTGGTCTGTTATCGTGCAGCCATACATAAAACAGTGTTCCATGCCTGCAATAATTGTGTCTATAGATATCCTTCTCATCAGTATATTTACTCCACGGTACCACTCTGAGTTTCGTTAACTCGACAGCGATGTCACCGCCTAATCTATTTTTTTTAATTCCTGGAAGGTCTGCGACTAGACTCGTCCGCGTCCAACACAAACGTAAAGTTCTTTTCTCTATTAACCAGACTCATGTTCCCGCCTTGCGACTCCATATTTGCTTGTAACAACCAAATTGGATTTGTGGAACGTGTTTTTGTGCGGCATCGCACACATTATGAAAGCATGAAGGTAAGTTTACATCGACTGGCATTCAACAGGTCATCAGTGTGAGAGAGAAAAATTGATTTGAGAAATATCGAGGATATTTTCATAATTGACTTTTCTGAGTCAGCGAAGCCTCTGCCGCCAAAGCACGGTGACATGTTTCCCAACGCGAGCTCATCATTAGACAAGCCAGACCCGGGAAAACTCAACTGTAAGTAAATCTGATCTTGCGATGGTTAACGTGGGATCGGTCGTGCATGATTGCTTTACCCGGAGACGATTAAACATGTTATGAGGTACTCAGGGATTTCACAGAAGCACTAGTCATTAAACACGTTTACGTCATTGACCATCCAGTTCTTTTCTCAGCGAATGACGAGCTTGAAACGGACGCGAAGAATCTTGTCGTGTAAGACGATGTGATGCTTGACCGGCAAGACAACCCCGCGAGAATATTTCCTCAAAGCCGGCACATGAACGCAGACATGATCTGTCACAACGATACCAACACGTACCCAAAGTGATTCGGGCAGCATGTTGATTATATTTAATGGGGCTGACGCGCATGGCCTCGTAAGCATTCATTGGACCAGATGTGCTGTTGACCATTCGTAGGATGAGTTTTGCAATATGTGTGAGGAGGTTAACCAGGGTACGTTAAGTTTCCTCACCATTGACCTTGGACAAGACAACCTAGCGAGAACATTTCCTTGAAATATTCCGAAAAAAGTATCACTCGGGTTTGGACAAAGCACTAAACTGCAACGACGATTAACAATGAAAAGAACGCCAGAGATGCCGTAGAGAAGATTGCTGACCGAAGTAGCAAAGCTGATGGCCAACACCTAGAATTTCTTCGTGACTACATAGATACGATACCCGCAAACGTGTCAAATATTTGCTTACGTAGCTGGAAAATCTTCACGCGAATACCTCACTGCGGGCTTCGAGCAATCATTTGGCCGCCAATTAAGTGCGTAACCGTAGAAGGCGGCGAGGATATCAAGAAGGCCACGAAAGAAACTGCTGCGACAATATGGCCTGTATCGACACAAATTCAGAAAGACCTAGAGGAAATGCAAGAGAATGTGGGAGAGTCACTTATGAATTTTCCGCAAAAAGCCACCCAGGTACCAGTAAAACTTTTCAAATCAACCTCAAAAATTCACCGAAGAGGCATGAATGATGATCTTTGAAAACCCCTTACAGTGTGCCCCTCATAAAGCCGACAACTGGAAAAAAATTTATGTTGGAGCTGGAACTACTCGAGGCTAAGATTCCAGATTTCATCAAAAGTGAATCGGCCGGATGGTACTGGACTTGTTAAAAAAAAAACTCTACAGCAATAATGATATGTGGAACGGTTTTTATAAAATCGTTAACATGATTATAAACGTAGGTGTAGAAAAAACCATACCATACTGTGATAATCCTTGCCATACATACAAAATATTCTTTGATAAATTTTAAGAAGCTTTGCTGCTGAAAGACGAAAAACATTACCCCCCCCCCAGCGGAGGATGCTGGACCTGTTAAAGACAATCGACAGGCACCCAAACGTAGAAAAGTTCTTGGTCAGGGAAGGAGAACCCCTTGGACACAAACACGCTTCACGCGCACGGTTTAAACGTCAGTGAACTCGTGGATCGTCTAGAAAGACCTCATGGAGTCGGTTCACTCCGACAATAAAGCGCCCATGCTCATCAATGAGCGTCACCTCGATGACCACGATCTCGTCATGAAACTGGGTTTTCATGTTGTATTTCCGACACCGATTACAGCAGAAAATCACGTAAACCCAAGGTCGCAATAGCGTCGTTGTGTGTTTATTACACTTGGCCTAACATCAGAGTTATTCTCGTTTTGGTCGAACTATGGCGTAACATGGAACGTTATTCGCATTCCCTAAGGCGCGTGGGGAGGATTTTGTTAGTGACCGGCAAGATTCTTTAATTTTTATACACTCACACGATCTCTGGCATCTCGACTGAATCCCAGCAGAGCATGGTTGACATCGCACAGTAATTGCTGAGAACAGTTTTCTTGGTTGGCCGGAAGATATAGACGAGGTTCCCACAGACAAACGAATTCTGTTTGCAAGATCCGGAGGGCACGGTTACCATATCGCATCAGATTTTTGTCAGAATCACCTCGACGATTCAGATTACTCTAACCTGTGACCTCATCATCATAAGTTACAGTTCAGATTCATCAAATATTGCGTAGCAGGGTTACATATTGTTCTGGTTCTCCCCTAATATACACAGGGTGATCTGCTGTCTATTTCTCTCGCTGTGCCCGTGTATCTTCCTTGTAACAATAACCAGTTGACTCACCTTCGTTTTCTCCCTCGTGACCTGGAACGGGGACTTTGGACCTGGGCAGGCAGACTTTGGATACAACTGTACATTAGAAATCGGCCTGACATAAATTAAAATCGTAAGACATATTACAGAAATAGTCACGGCGATGCAGTCGATATTTTCTCAAAAGCGCTAAAGGTGCTCACAGGCATGGATGCGCGCACTCACCGATCGCAATATGAGTCGTTGACTGTTTCAAAAACGCAGCTCCGGATCAGTTGAAACATATTGGATTGCGGGCGTGCCAATCGACTTCAGATGACTCGACAATCGAAAGTTGTTGCGCTTTCACGAGATATTTCGCTTCGATCCACGACGACAATACCCGTGCTGGTCAGTAACATCATCATTGAAGATACCTAACGACGTCTGATTGAGTTGAGCAACCCAGCACTGATTCAATGATTGCAGATGTGGCAATGAGAAGTTGATTACGGTTGTGGACAGGTCGCAAAAGGTATAAGACGGAAAGAAAATTGTAGAAGTAAAAACTAAGACAAATTTTGAAAAAATACGACTTTCAATTGCAGGACAGTCTCGATATTTTCTCCAATGTAAGGTCGTCCTGGAATGTGATGGAAAACTTGTAGATAACGGGAACGGCAACGATAACAATTACGACGCTGGCACCAAGGTTGGATTTGCCAAGAACGGCACTATGGCGTTATTTAGCAGTGTATGTTATTTCATCGACAGACTGGAAATCGAAACCTATTTAGACAACGTTGACATTGCCACTACGATGATCGTAATCGCTCGTTACAGCGAAGATTACGCGAGATCCGCTGGCCCGTCTATGATGTTTAACAAGGGTACAGCCGACCATGCAGATTATGTACAGTATATCGTTGCAAACATAAGAAACGCGGCAGAGGATGGGCCAACACCGACTATAACGAGCATCAACCCAATTGGAACCTTGGATTTCTGCAGAGTCGATGATAACTTCATGTAGTTTCGTTGTCGTCTTTGTGTGCGATTCCTCTCAGTCACGTTTTCGCGTTTTGTAGGTATGTCCGTAAGGCTATTTTCAAAGCCGAAAACACAATGTAATTTGGTGTGATGAAGGTGTCGATGGCAAACTTGAATTCTCGAAACTGACATTGTGGACTCTGTGATAACCCCCTCGGTGACTGCAGAAATGTGTTTGTTTCCGTTTATGGGCTCCGGAGACACGCCAATGTTGTCGTTTCTCGCGCTCACCACAGACTCCATAGAAAACGACGTTGAACAGTTTCGATGTCAAATAAGTACCCAACGATGTGTTGGTGCACCAATATATGTGTTTGTTGCATTGCAAGATAAAACTCGGGCAACAAGCTCGAAGTGTGATGATATCTGACAGGTTAAGAGTGTCTGTAAATATTTTGCTCGACTTCGAATTCGCACGTGCATATTATAAGCTGTGGTCATACATGGATCGGCATAAAAAGATGGAAACGAGTGTGAAGATTTCCCATCAAGACTTCACCACTTTGTATCCGATTTATTACTTTTCGTTGGAATACCTAAACCTGTACAGGCAGTCCCTGGTCGACATACACTTTCATGCACGTGGGCATGCGTGATTGGTCGTCCAGATTTGCACCTAAACTGTGCGGGTTTAGATTTTTGCAAACCTCTTCGCGCACGTGTTAGTGTGGGCTGGTTGTTTGCGTTAGGAATTCACTCGTGTTTTCCGCGGGGACAAAGTCATTTGGGGGCTAGAAAGCTCAAAACCGGATCGATCAAAAAATCTCAAACTCCCAGTTTTACACTACATGGGGGGTTGGGGTGGGGTGAGTGGAATATATGGAATAATGTTACAATGGGTATCTAGTCAATGGTTTACTGCATGGAATATTTCGCTGACGTGAAATATACGTGACAGTCAATTATTTCTGATTTCGAAGGGCGGAAGTGGGTGGTCTATTCTGTATCTCCCATGTAAGTCTCATTTTTATATTTGTAAGATGTGAATCATCTTGTGAAGGTTTACAGATCTGAATGTGAACCAATGTTTCCCAAAAGTTCTCTCATAATATAATGTAATCAGTTTGTCAATCTCAGAGGATGATTCTCTCTCTCTCTCTCTCTCTCTCTCTCTCTCTCTCTCTCTCTCTCTCTCTCTCTCTATTCCCTCTTTAAATGATAATAGAAATATGTTTTCGTTTTCTTTTGTTATTTTATTTGCACTAATGTATCCACGTTATGTTCTTTATATTTAGATGTGTGCTACGCGACATGATAAAGTCATAGTTAGCAGATACAATCTTCACTGTGAACGGAAACTGGTAGTGTATCTATGGCTTGAATTTTACTTTGGATATAGATTGACCGAGATAAATCTGTAATGTGTTAAATATTATTGTCTGTATTGTGTTAAATTCTATTGTCTGCAATGTGTTAGTATTATTGTAAACACAGCTTTGGTCATATCCATCATTGGGGAGATTAGCCAACAAAACAATAAGTCATAAATGTTTAATTACTGTACAAGGTGAACTTGAGACATATCAACTATCGTATAAGTCAGTACTGTACAAAGAGGATAAAGCTGTCATTAATTATCTGAGATTCATTCTTTGCTGCAAAAAGCGAACTAGTATCTACTGCAAACGCTCTCGAGAAAGTTGATGGACGACCTGTTAATATGTGCTGGAAAATAGCTTTATTGTTTATTTCGGACACAAAAATCTAGGAAATGCCTCAAAATACCCTCGCTGGCAGCTTCCGTGAAGCTCCATAAAGTTTACTAATACTATCTTTTAACTATTCCATCAAGACATCGATAGTTCATTAAAGAATATTGTAATATTATCAGATAGTTGGATCTTAAAGAAACAATGATCACGAACAGACTTTATTTTCAGACTAAACTGTGAATTAGATAAAAACCAATATCTCCTGGATATGAATTTCAGATGTGCGAGCTGCTAATGACGATTAAAGACACACTAGATAAATGTTGTGACTCAGATCTGTGTAATGTTATTCCGCATTTCGAGAACATTTTCCATGGAAATGGTAAGTTAATTTTGTACACGCAAACAGGAATATAGACTCAATATTGGATATTAATGTGGTCATCAGGACAATGTAAGCTTCAACTCCATATAGTAATTTCGTACCTTGTTGT
This sequence comes from Megalonaias nervosa, assembly GCA_016617855.1. Taxonomy (NCBI): domain Eukaryota; kingdom Metazoa; phylum Mollusca; class Bivalvia; order Unionida; family Unionidae; genus Megalonaias; species Megalonaias nervosa. The sequence continues at coordinate 36,475 of JAECUM010018012.1, read as the reverse complement.
ACACAACATATCTGCTTTGGTGCTGAGTTGCAGTAAACCACTACTGCATACCTCATTGTACACTGAATTGTGCCATGCTCAACCTTGAGCGACGGTTCTAATTATGTCAAATCTACTTTTCAAAGATGAATTGTCCTGGACATTTAAATATAGCTTTTATTATTTATAAATATTTTATCGATCTAGATTTTGTACTTTGTCTAACCAGTAGTGACAGAGGTAATATGCATAAATGCAAACTTATGCTTTATAACGGCCCATTATTCTTCAGTATAGTCTTCTTTAAAAAAAAAAAAAACGATAGCTATGAAATAACTATTTAATCTTTTACACTTTGTACTGGCAAAATTCTAAAAAGTTGTTACCCTGGTTTGTTTCACTTTTATTTGCTAGCCTTAGTCGGCCAGTCTCACGTATGTTTTGTCGTTCAAATGATAGAAATAAAATGCCCCACTATAAGTCTTAAATGTAATGTCAACAGCATTGCAACAATGTTAAATAATTCATTAAACTTTTCCATGATAAATCTGAGGACATATTGTTACGTATATGTTACGTATATGTAATTTAATTACTTGTGTGTTAGTTTTAAAGTTTTATTTTATTTTTATTTCATTACAGGTTGTTGTAATGATAACTTTATTCGCTGAATTTGACATTTTTTCGGAAAATTTAGTTCAGTTCAGTAAATAACCAGTGTTGCTACATTGTATTTTTAGCTGACCTAGTTCATGACCTTGATTCAGAATTGGTAAACAACTTTTCCTATTCCTATCCCAGATCATCAAAATTCTTGGACAAAGACATTTATTGGAAATTATTCGGAATTCTACAGCCAGAATATTATTCTTGATTCATAAAATTCAAATGGAACAGCACAAAACAGGATATAGAAGGCGTTATCGCCTTCCATCTTTGAACTTCATCGGGATTCGAACTTTGATTCATTTGGAACTTTTTAGTTATAGGACTTATATTTTTAAATTCTAGGATCAATTTTTGGGTTAGATTCACAAACCGTAAGTTCTTTATTTTATATTTTTACCTTGTTTTCTAGGGAAATAAATTATTTTGTTAAATTTACAGAGCTTGTTGGCTTCACTCTTTTCTTTGTTACTTTTGACACGTAACAAAAGAAAATTTGGTTCTCGTCCTTGGGATATATGAATTTTGGCTAAAATATTTCAGACAATTGTTTTTTGAAATTTAATTTCCCCTAGGTTTCAGAATATTTTAAATCCCAAGTACTATTTCACATTTTGTTTGAAATCTTTAGTGAAAGCAACAGGATTTTTCACAATATCGTCAAAAGTAGAGAATTTTTTCAATTTTCCCCAGGAGTGTTTGGACATTTTGAAAATGGAAGTACAGCTAATAAAGTTGGAATAAGAGATAAGACAGGTTCAGTTTCAGGTAGAAAAGATACAATTTGAAAAAGATGAGAGAGAGAGAGAAAGAGAGAGAGAGAGAGAGAGAGAGAGAGAGAGAGAGAGAGAGAGAGAGAGAGAGAGAGATGCAAATGCAAAGAGAGAAAGATGAAAGGGAATTTCAAATTAAATTAAAAGAAATAGAGATGGCAAAATGAAAACACTCCCCTACTTTTGATGTTTTCAGAAATATCAAGTTAGTACCCCCTTTTCTGGAAAAAGAATTAGACCAATATTTTCCTTATTTTGAAAAAGTTGCTGAAAGTTTGAAGTGGCCAAGGGAGTACTGGACTCTATTATTACAATGTGTACTTACTGGCAGAGCTCGTGATATTTACATTTCACTGTCACTAGAGCAGAGTGCTGACTATGATGTGGTTAAAGACTACATCTTGAAGGGTTACGCGTTAGTCCCTGAGGGTTATCGGCAAAAATTCATGAATTCTAGAAAATCAACTGATCAGACCGATGTCGAATTGGCATGGGAAAAAGCACAACAATTTGACATGTGGTGCTCTTCTAGAAAGGTTAATAAAGATTACGAAAGTCTCAGACAATTCATGTTAGTTGAAGAGTTCAGGAACTGTGTCCATAGTGACATTAGGATTTATCGTGATGACCATGAGATCGAAACCTTCGAACATGCTACTCTTGCTGCTGACGAGTATTTCTTAGCTCGTAAAGCTCCTGTTGTAGGCAAGACTTTCACTCAGCAGTCTACTGGTAGAAAGGTATTTCAGCCTAATAAGACTCCTTCTAAAACTTAATCTGGCACAACTTTTAAAAATCAAGCTTCTGATAAGGTTGATTCAAAATCCTTGTCTCTTCCTACGTGTACCTATTGTAAGAAGAAAGGACACGTTATATCTGATTGCTTCAAATTGAAATATAAACATCAGAATCAAGATAGACCTATCCCAAATAATCTTATTTCTAAGAGATCAAGGTCACGGTCATGTATTGAAATCAATACATTTGTTGGGTCTCAAAAACCCCAGTCTGATTTTATTATGAAGAATTATGAACCATTCATGTCGAAGGGTTCTATATCACTCTTGGGTGATTTGGCCAGTCCTATCCCTATTAAAATTTTAAGGGATACAGGAGCTTCTCAGAGTCTTTATTATCAGGTACTTTGCCTTTTTCTGAGAAGTCCTGTTCTAATGAGAGTGTTCTCATTCAGGGAGTAGAGTGCGGCTTTGTTAATGTTCCTCTCCATTCTGTAAATTTGTCATCAGACTTAGTTTCAGGACATGTGACAGTCGGAATAGTGTCTTCTTTACCCGTTCAGGGCATTCATTTATTACTAGGCAACGACCTAGCTGGAGACAAGGTTGTGGTTAATCCACTTGTAACTGACAAGCCTTGTTTGGATCAGAAAGTCGATCCAATTGAAAAAGAATTCCCTGATTTATACCCAGCTTGTGCAGTTACTAGAGCTATGGCAAAGAAAGCTCTTGAGAATGATTTCAACAAGGAAAGTATTCCTTTAGCTGACACATGTATTGGTCAGGCTTTTAATGAGGTCACTTTCACTCCTTGTTTGGATCAGTCAAAAGGTATTGATCACAGTGATCTTCTTTTAACTACTCATTCTCTTTTTTCTAATCAGGGTGACAAACGACAATCACTTGTCGTCGAACAGGAAAAAGATCCTGAGATCTCCTATTTGTTTCAGAAGGCCATTAGTGAAACTGAAGCCACTGAAGTACCTGCCTGTTATTTCATTAAAACTGGAATTCTTATGAGAAAATGGAGACCTCCCGAGGTACCTGCTGGTGATGAGTGGTCAGTGAACTATCAAATTATAGTTCCAAAATCTTACAGACAGGAAATACTTAGTCTGGCCCATAAAACTCCTCTGGCTGGTCATTTAGGGATAAATAAGACTTATCACAAGATCTTGACTCACTTTTACTGGCCAAAAATCAAAGTGATGTTTGTAAATACTGTAGATCTTGTCATACTTGTCACATCGTAGGAAAACCCAATCAGAAGATATCTAAGGCTCATCTGCAACATATACCTGCATTTGACGAACCATTTAGCAGAATTATGGTAGAATGTGTTGGTCTCTTACCTAAGACCAAGTCAGGCAACCAATACTTGTTGACCATTATGTGTGCATCAACAAGATTCACAGAGGCAATTCCACTGAGGAATATTAAAACTAAAACTATAGTAAAAACTTTGGCAAAGTTTTTTACTCAATTTGGCCTTCCCAAATCTGTCCAATCGGATCAAGGGTCAAATTTTGTCTGGAATTTTCCAGCTAATTATGCTTGAATTTGGCACTCAGCAATTCAAGCCAAAACTGAAGTTATGGTTTCACAGAACTTTAATGAAGAGAACTTTTGAGTCTTGTAATAGGGTTCTTTCTGTCTTGCTCATTCTTCAAAATTTTCTTCAGATTAGGTATTACGGCCCTTACAAAGTTAAGAAGAAAATGAATAAGTTAAATAATAATAATAGTACTCTGATCTAAATAAATAATGGAGTACTAGTATATTGAGAGAGATAGCCAAGTAAATCATGCAATTAATTTAGTTGTTCCTGTCCCATTCACTGAGGATTTAACTGAAGGAATTCAATCGGATTCTACTGATTTTGGAACACCAAATCTTCGGAATTCGGAAATTATGAATAATCTGGACCAGAAACTTTCACATTTGCAACAACAAGAAAGGAATGAACTTAAACAGTTATTATTTGAATATGAGCACTTATTTCCAGATGTTCCTACGAAGACAAACAAAATTTTTCATGACGTTGAAATTGTAAATTCCAAACCTGTGAAACAACACCCATACAGGATGAACCCTCTCAAACAGGAATATTTGAAAAAAGAAATTCAATATTTGCTGGAGAATGATTTCATATAGCCCAGCAAAAGTGACTGGAGTTCACCTTGTATATTTGTTCCGAAACCAGAGAAAACTTTCCATATGTGCACTGATTATAGGAAGGTGAACAGTGTGACAAAAACAGATTCATTTCCATTACCAAGAATCGATGACTGCATTGATAAAATTGGGAATGCCAAATATGTCACCAAATTTGAGCTTCTGAAAGAATTTTGGCAAATTCTACTAACGGAAAGGGCAAAGGAAATTTCGGCATTCGTGACTCCAGATGGACTTTATCAGTATAAAGTGATGCCGTTCGGGATGAAGGGTTCCCCAAGTACTTTTCAACGTTTGATGAATATGATTACCTCTGGTCTAGATAATTGTGATGCTTACATCGATGATGTCATCGACAGTGACACCTGGAAAGAACATCTAGCAACAATTCGGAAATATTTTGACAAACTCACTGATGCCAGTTTGTCAATCAATTTATCCGAAAGGGAATTCTGCCGTGCTTGTGTAACTTTTCTAGGACATACTGTGGGACATGGACAAGTTAAACCTATAGATGCTAAGGTCAAGGCTATCTCTGAATTCCCTGTGCCTGTCAGTAAAAAGCAACTGATGCGATTTTTAGGTATGGCTGGATACAATCGGAAATTTTGTTCCAATTTTTCTAATACTGCTGAACCCCTGAAAAACTTATTGAGCAAAAAAAAAACAAGTTTCTTTGGACTGAAAAATGTCAGGAGGCTTTTGACAAGTTAAAGGCCATACTTAAGAGTGCACCAGTTCTTACAGCTCCAAATTTCAGTCATTTAAATTATCTGTTGATGCAAGTGATGTTGGGGTTGGAGCAGTATTGATTCAAGAAGATAGAAATTGTGTTGATCATCCAGTGTGCTATTTCTCTAAGAAATTAAATAAGTACCAAAGAAATTACTCAACAATCGAGAAGGAATGTTTGGCTTTAATACTGGCATTACAGCATTTTGAAGTTTACCTTAGTTCAGCTCCTTCTCCGATTGTTGTGTTTAGTGATCACAACCCTCTTACTTTCATCGACAAGATGAAAAACAAAAAAATCAAAGATTATTAAATTGGAGTTTGTTGTTACAGGAATATAATCTTGACATCAAGCACATCAAGGGAAAAGACAATTTAATAGCAGATGCACTTTCCCGTGTATAGAAATATTATTTCATGTACACTTTGTATAATTCATAAGTGTTCTTCTTATGTAATTTTTTTACCTCATGTATAATTAACATATGGTAAAAAGAAAACTTTTTTTTAGAAATCTTTCTTTTTCTTTATGGGGGGAAGTCTTACGTATATGTAATTTAATTACTTGTGTGTTAGTTTTAAGTTTTTGTTTTATTTTTATTTCGTTGCATGTTATTGTAATGATAACTTTATACACTGAATTTGACATTTTTTCGGAAAATTTAGTTCAGTTCAGTAAATAACCAGTGTTGCTACATTATATTTTTAGCCGACCTAGTTCATGACCTTGATTCAGAATTGTAAACAACTTTTTCTATTCCTATCCCAGAGTAAAAATCATTGGTCGTAATGAAGATCATATTTGGCTTGCGTGTCAGCTCTGTTGTAAACAACGTTTTTAATTTTTTTATTATTGACTTTTACAGTAAGTTTGGTTAGGTAGAATCAGATTCGTCCATGGCGTACGTGTCAATCGGCTTATGGTCTTACTGCGCCATTCGAATTAATTGACCACGTGACCCCATCACGTGATCTAAAATTGCGTTTAAAACTAGCGTTTTATATTGATTCAATTCAGTCGTAAATTGATACTTTCGGAGCTCAAAGGTATTTTGTGTTGTGACCAGTTTGAGTTAAATGTTTTATTTCAAATAATTTATTCACCCTGGAAAATACTTGTGTTCATCAAAATTCTTGGACAAAGACATTTGTTGGAAATTATTCGGAATTCTACAGCCGGAATATTATTCTTGATTCATAAAATTCAACATGGAACAGCACAAAACAGGATATAGAAGACGTTATCGCCTTCCATCTTGGAACTTCATCGGGATTCGAACTTTGATTCATTTAGAACTTTTTAGTTAAAGGACTTATGTTTTTAAATTCTAGGATTAATTTTTGGGTTAGATTCACAAACCGTAAGTCCTTTTTAATATTTTTACCTTGCTTTCTAGGGAAATAAATTATTTTGTTAAATTTTACAAAGCTTGTTGGCTTCACTCTTTTCGTTGTTACTTTTGAACGAGCCTAGACACGTAACAATATTCACTTGAGTATGTTGAATACACTATGTCTTTTCATCAGTCTGTATAAGGCCAACATAAACTTAAGGAAATAATATATCGGATACAAAACAACTTTCAGCTTTGTAATATTGTTTTGACAAAGCAACACTTGAAAAGTGACCTGAGAGACAATGTTCAGACGCATACATGGCCCTCGTCGTCGCAAGCCATGGGCGATCATCCGCTACGTCTCGTTTATCACCTGTGGCTGCCTGTGGCGAGATCTCTTTGTTTTTCATTAGTACGCATACACATAAATACGTGATCAACAACACAATATATAAGTCTCCTACACATCAGTGAAAGTGCACGATTTATCGATTGAGAAACGACTGTACTTGAAAGAGAAACTTTGATTGGCATATTCAAATAAAGAGAACGGTCATGTTGGGTCACAATGAGAATTAAACTTTACGTTAAGCAGTTTTATCATGTCAACAAGAAACAAGTAAATCTCTGAACAGGCGGCCACTGGGATTATTGCCAGTGGTTTGCGACGATGTATGGCTATATTCGCATTCATTTTCCTCGATCAATATTTACGATGTTACTAATAACTATAGAATTTAATGCAGCTGTGTTAAATGATTCTATGTATTCAGAACCAGTGATCATTTTCTCACTTTTTTTATGGAACTCCAGAGCTGTCTTAAGTGGTACGTTTTTAATACGTGTCGCTTGAACTACATTATATGTTGTACATTCCTTATATGTTATACCTTCCCTTTTATATGCCATACATTGTTTTACTATAAATTATGTGCATTTTGTTTTATGATGTGGATTTGTTATTAAAAGATGTGTATGATTTATTAGTTGATGATCACGTTCAAATGTAGCATGTGTAGTTGTTACTAGATGTTGTGCATTTCTTATTAAATCATGTTCTGTTGTTATTCTATGTTATGCATTGTTTATTATATTGTTACGACTCTATGGTCTTAAAGTATGTAACAGAATAGAGCGATACGAACCAGTTTCGTAAAATTCAGCAAATTTATTTCCCTAGAACTCAAAGTAAAATTTTAAAAGGAACTGACAGTATTGTAAACTAAATCCCAATTAGTCCAATCTATCCCAAGTCCAAACGTATAAAGTGTTCCAAATGAATTCCAGTGGTGTTCCTAATGAAATCCAATCCTGAATATGCTGATGTGCCAATGGTCTGGAATGCGCCGATGTGCTAACAGTCTTGATGTATCACATTGACATAATCAAGCATGTCTTTAAATGAATTTACAATAATCTGAAAATAGTGATTTAGTCCGAAAAGTCAATGAGCACTTTCTAATTCTAATGAATAATTTAAATAAACCTTCTCAAATTGAACATAACTAAACGACTTATTCCACTAAAGATGTTAAGATAGGAATAAATAATTATAATGTAAACAACCTTGATTTAAAACCCTAAGACACAATAACAACATTCTAAGTTGTAAATAAGATCTGGTCTTTTACTTAAATTTATTAAAGAATATGAAAAACATCAGGTAGAACAAGAATTTCCTAGGCTATAACCAATGTCCTAAACTCGATCCAAGTAAACACGTTTACAAATATTATCTTAAGGTTTAGTCTACACTCATTGACAAAAGTTAGCCCAGTAGTATGTTGTTTGCCAAATGACCATTACAATTTACAAACTTGGACAAAAATTAAACAGACATCATAGATGTACATAACATGATGTGTATTTCTATATGCTGCGTATTTTCAATATATGATCTGCATTCATTAATATGTGATGTGCATTAGTAGTTATTTGATGTGGTAAAATAACAGCTTTATATGCTGCGCAAACTTCATTATATAAAGTAGTTTGTTTATTATACTCTGTACATTTTTATTAAATGTGCTAAATTCTTTATGATGATGATCAAACTGAAAACACCCTCTAGAGTGAAAATTACTGACGACCATTTACAAAGTTAATGACGAGCGCAGTACGATATATGCTCGACAAAATTAGCTTTGTTTGTCCGAGACAAATTTTCATTGAAATTAGAGAAGATAACCATCACATTTCTTAAAATCTATCAGACTCAGAACTCATTTGGATCGGTATTCGGGGAAAGAATTAAATTCAGAAAAAAGCTGAAAGTAGTTAGGTATCAGTTGCGGTTTGGTTTGAACTCGGCGGTCGGTAGCTTCTGTCTCCAGAAGAATTCCAGGGGTTTTCAAAGTATATTAAGCTACACCAGTGTGTGTGTGTGTGTGTGTGTGTGTGTGTGTGTGTGAAAGGAGGAGCACCACTTTTGTTTTATGCACACTCTTTTACTTTTTTCTTTTCTTGCATAACAACTTGAAATCAAGGTTGTTAAGATTGACTTTGACACAGTAAGGATCACTGCCTCCCAGTAAAATGTACCAAAAACAGACAGATTGTTCGGCCATTAATAATTAATAAATACTTTTATTGGTATAGTAACATACCAGAATAATGGTCGCTAGGAGATGTCGGATGTTTAAAGTATTTTTAATATACAGCAATTGTTCATTCGTTAAAATACGACGTGAATTTCAAGCATATTCTAATATGCCGCCATGGACAGTCAAATTGGAAGAAGAATGATATCTTTTACAAAACATTATATAGGTGGTGCAGCAATTCCAAGAATTATTTTGTATTTCAGCAGAACGTGCAGAGTACGGTCATTCTGTCTTCTTTGTGTCTTAGTAATTTTATGTTCTGATTTGGTCTCAGCTTCACGTGTCAAAAACATCAAATCTTTGTTGACGGGCCTATCACCCATTGCAAAATTGTCCTCAATGCAGGTACATTTTAGACACTGAGGCTTAAGATCATCTGCTAACAACTTTACAAGCAAATGCTCTGTAGTGGGTACTTAGCTAAAATAAAAAAATAGATTAATATTTTCAACAAATTTGCTAGATATTTGTCAGCCTGGCACATACCAAAACATAGGTGAAGTAAACTCGAGAGTATTTACTGTATGCCATATACATATCGATAGGCTGCACCCCAGGGTAAATTTAGACTTGTTCTGAGAGATCCGGATATTATTTCTTTATCGTGTACACGTCTGCTACTGTCCCATAGCGGTCTTTATGTATTCAATTAGTAGCTTAATGACAATCACTGGAAACGACTGATGCTGAAACTGAAAAAAGACAGTTGATTTTCTTCAATCAGGCTCGGTCTCAATGATTTGTTAGGCATCTAAAACATTTCGGCTGCAGGCTGCTTGAAGATCAACAGGTTTGTAATAATAGAGATACATGGGATAAATATTGAGGATAACGCGATGTTTACAGTCTTTGGTGTTTGTAATTTAAGACCGGTAACATTATACATGGAGGACAAACAACCCACATCTACTGCCATGATCAGGAATGGATCATGTGTTTTTGATCAACAATGACAACGACATAATAAATGTTTGATCTAGCAAGAAGGCCGCGACCTTCAGGTCGGCAGATAGTTCATGTCTTATAAGGTATGACTGTGGCCTTGACTCCAAGGTGGGTGTGTTGTAAAATAATTTGCATTATAATAACCAACCGCAAAAACCTCAAGAATCCATAAAGGGTTTGAAAAGAAATACAACCAAATGACAAACTTTAACAAACGCATCCCCCTTCCGGGAGTGACCAAGGGGCCATAAGAGACAAGTCATATGTATGTATATATATATATATATATATATATATATATATATATATATATATATATATATATATATATATATAAGGTTTTCCTTTCATAGCTGCATCATATACCATGTTTGGTCATATATAAAGGATTTTCCTTTCATAGCTGCATCACATACCATATTTGGTCACATATTATAAAAAGGTGTAAAGAGTGTCACGACAACTTAAAACTTGGTATATTTGTAACCACCCCATCTCTACCCCCCAACCCCATCTCGGAACCGACGGAGAGAAAACCATGAACAACTAGTTGTAAGTACCAAGATTGGTAAATTTCACTCATTGCTTTACGGATTATGTAGCAATAGGATAATTGACAAGCAGATGATATAAACAGTATTATCGACAAAATTTTAAACTGTGCTGGTGATGTTCAAATTGTGACAGCAATTACTCGTTGTGTGTTGACACTTTCACATGAACCCTCTCCACGTGGCATGGCAGATGGAGTTAGAAACGAAATACACTGCATCACTTTACACCAAGAGATACGTGTAAATGTAACTATTCCACAAGGTTACACAAGTCCTTGCTTAAAGCTGCACATGATAGAAGGATAGACAGGGAAAGGCAAACATACAATCCAAAGTGGATTATTTTTAATCTTTTTCATTATTATTATTAAATGTTTTGCAGTATGAAGATATATAGTAAACAGTTCATCAGGTTAGGATTTCAATACCTAGAGTGCTATTATGAAACCCCATGCATTTAAATATCAGTTTTAAAAATTAGAAGTCTCATTAATATTGATCTCATTTTTTATCAGAGAATCTTTCTATAGGGCAATAGAAAAACCATGTAGTAACTTTATAGGCACTGCTACATGTATACGCATGTGTCATATGATTAAAATGACTTTTTAACTAGTATGGAACTCAGAATCAGTAAAAATGTTACAATTGATGATCAGATTCCTTTCACTGGTCAGTGATCAATTAGTAATTGATTAATTAATTATGTTCAATATAGAATAAATATGTATTACCTTGCACACTAGATGATAATGCTGAAGCTTCTTTTCAGCAGAACCTTAACTGGAAATAAAAATCAAAATTTTATCTTGAATCCTCTAGATATCAGATCCTGGAAATTTGAAATACATCAGAATTAATGAGCAATAAATGATTTTTTATATTTGATTTATTTACAGAGACAGACGATGTAAAATGCCCGAAGAATCTGAGTAAGTATTTTATATAATTTGTTCAAATTTTTAAGATGTCATAGATATGGTCTGTTAAACTTGAATGAGTCTGAAGAGAATGAAATTATGTATTTCCAATATGGAGTGATGACAAGTTAACTGTACTTCAAATTCCAAAATGAGTTTGCTAGTTTGCTTTGTTCCTTAAAACAGTTAAAGTATTACGAAAAATTAAATATTTTGATTCAATGTATTTCGTCGACGACTTCAGGAAATGTTTTAATATCTAGTGGCAAAATATTTTCTGACACATATAAGCCTATGACCACGAAAAATCAAATATATTTTGTCAAACACTGAAACCATTGGCATAGTGAATATGGGGCAACAGGGGCGAATCGGCCGGGGCGGCACTTCTGTAGGGGCGGCAAAAAAGTGAGAAAAAGAAAAACGGAAAGAGGAAAAAGAAAGGAAAAGAAAAGGAAAAAGAAAGAGAGCGAGAGGGGTAAAGAAAGATAATATTGTGAAATGTTGGTGATGCCGCCCTTGATAACTAACTCGGGTATAGCTATGTAAAATGAGCGGCAGGGGGCGGCATCTCGGACCTAGGCCCGGGTAGAATTTTAGCTCCGTACACCACTGACTGAAAAACATTTAAGCCTATGACCACAACTCATCAAATATATTTCGTCAAAAACTGAGACACATTTAAGCCTATGACCACGATTCATCATTTAGATTTCGACAAACACGGAAACAAACACGTGAATACAAGGATGAGATACTGGTTTCTATGTTGCCATATGATGCAGGACATGACAACTACCGATGTTGTCATTAATATAGCCCATATAAATAAAAATATTTAGCCTCTGACATCACATTAGGACTTTCCTCCTTACTCTGTCAAGAATGATGACTTAACCCTGAGCTGCAATATAAGAAAAAAAAACAAAACAATTAGCATAAGCATGCTAACATTTATCAGTCTAAAAACGATTGAGAAAAAGAAAAACACGCTATAACCTATAATTGTTAAAGTTTAAGTGATATTGATGGTAATAGAAAATTTAAACCAAGATAATTTTCAACACATTAAATATTCTCATTATGATTTAATTCCATGTAATTTCATCTAAATTTTACGCATACATGTTATATTTCCTGCCTATTTTGGGACTTCTGACCATTAATCTTTGATCTTTATTTCTTATTTAAAGTTTAACATTTATTTCGAATTTAAAAAGAAAACAAAAACAACTGCAGTTTTTAATCAGTTAGACCCAGCGTACAGTGTTTTCTGAGGATTTGGTGTACCTGACGCGAATCATTGATTGCTTATGGAGAATTGTGATGGTTGTTGTTTTCTATTTTCCTACGGCAAAGCAGCAAGAATGTTGCTTCGATAGCTTCAAGTACACGCTTGATTTTAATCTCCGCTGGAGCCCAGGACATAAGCTTTAGTCATTGAGAAACTAATCTCGTCGTCGCAAAAAACAATAATCCGCTACGCTCCTTTTTCACCCACGGTTGCCTTTGCCTCGTTTTTGATGAGTACACGTAAGCGTTAATGCATCGTCAATAACACATTGAAACAACCTCCTACATATCATTCAAAGTGCCCGTTTCATCGATAAATGACTGCTTTAAAGGGAAACTTTAATTGGTTTATTCAAACAATGTGAAAGGTTATGTTGATTCACAATTTACTTGCGCTTGCATTAATTGGTAAAGCAGACTTTTGTATTGTTATATCTTTTTTAAAAAATCAATAAATAATTTTCCTCTGAATACAAACTGAAAAATAAAAAACACAGTATTATGAATTAAATTCAAAATAACCCTAAATGTCCTATCACACGTCCAAAAGTATTGAATGTTCGGAATGAATTATAATAATCTTGAATGTTCTGATGTACGAGTAGTCTTTAATCTCATGATGTACTAATAGCCTTTAATGTCCAGAGATACTAATAGTGCAATTCAGAATGTCTTTGAATGAATTCACAAAAATTCCAAAAGGAAGCGTTAACCCAAGCAATTAGCATTTATTAATTCCAAAGAATGATTTAAATAATTATTCTATAATTATATATGAACTCTGATAACACTTATATTCCACAGACTGATCGTAAGATAGGAATGAATTATTTGTTTAGCAAGTCTCATATATGTACATATTTCATTTGACTGAAATGTGAGTCATTTCTAATGAAAAATCCACTAACTCAAACAAGGTTAGACCTTGAAATCAAAATTTAGTAATCATTTTGTTTGCTAATGACAATTATGACAAAAGTCAGGTAGTCAAAAATTCCATCCACAACCCTCAATCACGGACAACGGTTAAGCACACAATGTAGATATACATAACACCTCCCCTCATCAAGAAAAAGAAAGATTTATACATAAAGCTTTCTTTTATATATGAGTCAAATATACATATAATACTATAATAATTAAAATTACATAGGAAGATATCCAAGCAATATAGGACATCTATACACGTGTGAGTGCATATGCATTCACATTATCTTTTCTTTTGGTGTGTCTAATGTCAGTGTTGCACTTATGCAGCACCAAACTCTTAAAACTATCTGATTTCTTTTCCTCGTTTTGTTAATGAACATAAGAGGGTTGTCATGACTGAATACAATAATCTGAGAAGGCGCTGAACTAATATGCACTTCAATGTTTTGCAAAGCCAATATCAAAGCCAAACATCCTTCTCGATTGTGGAATAATTTCTCTTGTGCTTGTTTAATTTTTTTACAGAATATAGCACACGGAATGATCCACGCCATTTTTATCCTCTTGAATCAGTACTCCACCAAACCCTACATCACATGCATCAACAGACATTTTAAATAATTCACTGGAATGTGGAGCTGCAAGAACTGTTGATACATCCTTAATTATGGCCTTTAATTTGTCAAGATTTTCCTGACATTTGTCACACCAATGAAACTTGGATTTCTAACTCTAAATTTTGAAATTTGTTAGAGGTTCAGCAATTATGAAAAGATTTGAGCAAAAATTCAGATAAAATCCAGCCATATCCAAAACTTGCACAAATTGCGTTTTAGTAATAAGCACCAGTAATTCAGATATTTCCTTGACCAAAACTTCTAAAGGTTTAACTTGACCTTATGTAACAGTATAACCTAAAATGCGACAAACACTCGGCAAAACTCACTTTTACCTAAATTAACTGTCCGATTTGCATCACTGAGTTGATCAAAGAATTTCCGTATGGTTTCTAAGTGATCTTTCCAGGTGTCGTTGTAGATGACGACGTCATCGATGTACGCGTAACAATTATCTAGACCAGATATTATCATGTTCATTAAACGCTGGAATGTTGACGGAAAATTGTTCATACAAAATGGCATCATTTTATACTGATAAAGTCCATCTGTAGTTGTAAATGCGAAACTTTATTTTGCTCATTCCGTGAGTATAATGTGCCAGAATTCTTTTAAAAGGTTAAACTCGGTGAAATATTTTGCATTTCCAACTTTGTCGATGTAATCGTGCATTCTTGGCATTTGAAAAGAATCTATTTTGCTGACACTGTTGACTTTTCTATAGTCAGTACACATACGCAATGTATTATCTGGTTAAGGTGCAAGAATACATGCTGAATTCCGGTCACTTTCACTTGGTTTTATAAAATCATTCTCTAGTAAGATGGCGTCTCTATAACACTGTGGCTAAATAACCTCTCCTAATGCTTTTTTAAAATATATTCTTAGTTGTTATCTTAATTAATCCCTAGAAATTTTAAGATAGACATGCAATGCGAAGATTGTGGAACCTCTACTGGTCATTTGTGTCAGGAAGATTTATTCCTTTGCAAGAAATGTGAGCTGAAAAGATTCCCAAGGGCAGCGAAAAGACCTACAAATATGGCGACAGATTACCAACAACATCGGTCCGTTAAGAGCCCTTCAATAATGAACTGTTTTATTTTGTACAGAACTAAACGAATTCGTTGCCATATGATCATATTGTAAAACTTTGTGTGGACACATACTGTGACAGTGATACTGAGGCAGAAAAACAGATCTTTGTTCTCGGTGGTTCATATAGAGGAAAGAATGATAAAGCAAATGATATGAAAGATATATTGAATCTATTTCTGTCCTCAGACCCAAATGACATACCAAGCTTTAGTGACTTGGATCTATCAAAGCTGACATTCAGACACAGTTCATTCCGACATTATACTCAACGAGATATCAACAGCAAACTGAGGTTACAGCAGATCAAATCCAGAGCTGATATCAATCATGTATTTTAACGCAGAAAAGCAATGAGTCCAGTCGTTCAACGAAAAGAAAGTAAACGGCGATAAGCAATGAAAGGACTCCCACAGCAACGAGAATCGGATTAGTGTCAACAAGACCTGCTCTTTTTTTTATTAAATACAACAGAATAGAATCTCTTTGTTGTGTCATTGTGTCTTTTCACTACCTGCTCATTCCGCTGTAAGTGACATAATAATTCACAGCCTAGTAGGTTCCGACCATCGTCCTCCTTTAATGGCTATCAATGCTGATCTCCTTCCTGGATTTGATTCTTGCCCCAGTGAACTCGTAAATTTGAAATACAATATCAACTGGTCAGGTCTCACTGCCAACGAAAAACTGAATTATCCTCAAACATCTGCATTCTTACTAAACAAGACTGAGATCCCATATCGTGTTGCGGTCTTTAATGATCATGGATGTAGTAATCAGGTGCTTATGAAACAGATTAATGGCTTATACACAGATATAGTAAGAACTTTGTCCAACTCAAATAAATACTTAGCTAGTGAATCAAAACTTGGTCACAGGATTATATCAGGCTGGAATGACTGTGTCAAAGAACAGCACGACTTTGCATGAAATACCTACCTTATGTGTCAAGATAACGGTAAACCTCGTCAAGAACCTCTCACTAATCAAATGCGCCAAACTAGACCTCAGTTTAAGTATGCTCTTCGATTATGTAAGAAGGAAGAATTAAAACATAAAAGCAGACACGCTTGGAAATTAATCTGAAAATTTAGACCAACGTGAATTTTGGAAACAAGTTAAATAAAATATCTACAACTTCCAATAGGCTACCAATTTGCATTTATGGGAACCATTGCCAAAATAACATATGCAAGATGTGGAAAATCATTTTTTGAAGCGTTACTAAATAGTGTTAAAAACGATTCGAATAAGGAGTATGTTCTTTCAGCATTCAAGACCCCCTTCTACTCATATTGAACTAATCACTTTATCTGAGATCCAACGTGTCATAACTAAACAAAAAGTGGGTAAATGTCCAGGATCAGATTTTTTTATATGTAGAACATTTTAAATTTTCACATAGTAGTCTTCACGTCCTTTTGATGATTTTATTTAATTGTATTTTTGTACATAACTTTATTTCACATGATTTCGCAAACGTTACAATTATCTGGATACTGAAAAGTAACATTGGTAACTTGACAGACAAAAATAATTATAGACCGATAGCTCATACGTCAATTATTTCCAAAATAGTTGAATATATTATACTACAACGTTATGAAGTCCAAATTTCTGATAATCAGTTTGGTTTTAAAAAGCAGCATTCAACAGACTTATGCCTCTGTGCCTTTAAGGAAACTGTCAGCTATTATGTAGAACATGTCAGCCCTGTGTTTGCATGATTTTAAACCTAGTAAGGCATTTGATACGGTCAAGCATTGGACACTCTTTAAAAAGTTGATTGATTTTCAAATACCCGTTTATATATTTCATTCTTTAGTTAAGTGGTATAGCAAACAGTTGTACTAAGTGCGTTGGGGTATTGTAGTATCTGGACCCATCCATGTAACTAATGGGGTGATACAGGGAGGGATCGTTCGCCTTTGTTATTGAAAATATACATAGACAAGTTAAATCATAAGCTAGGTCAGTGTCAAGAGGGATTATATTTGACACCAAATGTGTCATTTCTTAACAATTTTACCTTTGCTGATGATATATCATTGATAAGTGCTTCAATCAACTTTTTTCAAATTACTATCTCCTCCCCCTGTACATCTTAACGGCCCTGCTCTTAAATATGTCAAACGTTTTACGTATTTGGGTCATATTTTGAACTCCAATCAGTCCAATGATGAACACATGATGAGACATGACAGATTTATGTGTACTTGTGTTATGTATATTTAATTTGCATTGTTTGCTAGGTTTATTTTACTCATTACATGCTATGGATAATTATATTTTGGACTTTACCTTGTCCAAAATCAAGTTCATTTTCTACCTGAATCTGAATCGTTGATGTTTTTCAAGATTCTGTAAACAGCTAATACATAGCTAATATTTTCTCTATGAGTATGGGTTAACTATTAAGATTATTATCTTGAACTGAGTCAAGGACGTTTTGTTTACCATGTTTTTAATTATAATTTTTAGTATCATTCTATAAATGAACCTTTGTCCTACATCCAGACACTTCTTTTTTGTCTTAGTCGTTTTTCGTTTGGTTTTCTTTTCGTTGTTTTTTTTTTCTATAATCTTGTTTACTGGAAAAAATTATTTATTCGTACTGTTTGATTTGAGCAGAATCAGTTGTATTATTGTTGTGTCCAGTATTTAATTTGGGCTGGAATCTATTTTTTTCTATTTTTTTTTTTTATAATTCAAGCTAATCTTCTCTGGAAATACAAGGTGCTCAAAAATAACATTCTTGGAAATAGGAACTGGGCTTTATAGTGAAATTCAAAGAATGATATATTCTTGCATTGTATTATTGAGATTCAACAAAAACTGATGGCATATCACCACGACACGAGCCATCACAGGTACATCAACACTTTTAACGTTGGATTTATTTTGGAATACCACTAAAGTTTATTCAGTACTTTATTCATTAGGACTTGTGTTAGAAATCTAGGATTAAATGGGATTTAATTCGCAATGCCGTAACTTCTTTTTAAATTTTCACTTTGTATTCTAGGGAAATAATTTTAATTTTAATTTTGCAAAGCTTGTTTCTTATCAGTCTTTTCTGTTACTTATTTTAAGACCATAGAGTCGTAATATTGGAAAATTATTTATGTTATTCGCCATTTCCTATATACCTCTTCAAATTATTAAAAATCTGAAGCCTCTTCAAGGTTGTACATAGTTTTATTCTTAGTCGGGATGCTTTTTCTTACACATGTTCTCATCTCTTGTTCATGAAATGTAATTGAAAGATTACGTATAGAGAAGATATACATCTTCCTAACTTACATGAAGAAAGGAATGAGGAAAGATGGAACTCGTTCATTTTCTCCAGTCAATTATTAATCATGAATATATTTTCTTTCTTGATTGTATATGAAAGCACTAGAAAACCAGCACTTGATATATCCGATTGTTTGGGGGTGGGGTTTCATTTCTGCCAAATGTGTAACATGGCATGTATGTCTCATTTCTTGAAACATTGGTTTACAAAGCAGTTACAGGTTAATGTCTATAAACTCCAAAGTACAAAATCTCACAAAAAATATCTTTGGAAAGTTTCCAAGAAAAATTCAAATCATAGTAAGTACAATTCAACAAACAATTTATTTCTCTAGAATAAAAAGTGAAAATTCAAAAGATATTACAGTATTGTGAACTTAATTCCAAATAATCCTAAATGCCTTATTACAAGTCCAAAAGTATAGAATGTTTCGAATAAATTACAATAGTCTTTAATGTCCTGAAGCACCAATAGTTTTGAATGTTTCGATATACCAGTAGTGTAGTCCAGAATGTCTTTGAATGAATTCTTAAAATCCCAAAATAATCTGTTAATCCGGTTGATGAGCACCTAGTAATTTCAATGAATGACTTAAATAAATAATTCTGCTAGAATTACAAGTGAACACAACTATAGACTCTGATAACAAATGGAAAGATTGATGATCTTAAGATAGGAATGAATTATTTATTTGCCAAGTCCCATATATATATATATATATATATATATATATATATATATATATATATATATATATATATATATATATATATATATAATCAGTTGACCTAGATGAGAGTCATTTTAAACAGAAAATTCCACTAACTTGTAAAGAAGATTAGGCCTTAAATTAAAATTTTACTTAGTACAATCATGTCAAAATTCAGGTTGGCAAAAACTCCATTGAAAATTCTCAATCAATTACAAAAAGTAAGCACACTATCAGGCGGCCTCGGCGATCGGAATGTTTAGATCCGTCATTTCCGTTAGGTCATGAAGTAACCTCGAAAGTAGTTGTAGCAATACACATGGAATCAGAACACAATTAATTTTACTATATATGCTATACATTTGTTTCTCAGTACTAAACTTTCCTTTTTATCCTAATGATAATAAATCATATCTCATTCTCAAGTACCTTCAAAGATGAACTCACAGTGAAGTTCTTGAGAGCACTTTGAGAGGATGGACTGTAAACAAAGCAATGTGCAACGGAACACAGATTTCACTTCCTGATCATCACCAAGGCCTTATTACTCGCTTTGCACTATCGCCGAAACATAACACAGACAACCACACCATAAGTTCATATTCTAACACACCATAAGCACATATTCTAAAGCATAAACAATTACCTTTAAATATATACCAAGAATGCTTAAATCTAACTCTTGTATCACCACCAAAAGGAGAAAGGAAAAAATGCTCTAAAAATAGAATGGGACTACATTCGTGGGCATTGAACCGGAACTAATAATTGTGTTTTGATTCCACATCAATGTGATGTGTTTGGTGATTCTCCTCTGGCGGAGTGCTTCACTTATGGTACGACAGAAAAGGACTAGAAAGTTCCGATTGTAACATGATCTCCTTCCGCCGCCATATTGTCCAATATCAGCAAAATCAGTTCACATTATAGTTCTCAATGGCGACGAATTACATCCGAGAATTCTTTCCCGACTTGACGGACAAGGACGAGAATGTTCCGATTGGTGGCCAACGGTGATAAAGAACTGTTGAGGGTTATCGCACTTGGCTTTCGACGATAAACTAGCCTCAGAGAGTTACAATATACCAATAGTTTTGAATAATTTGTAATCTGAAGCATTGAGCACTCAAATCAAATGGCACCGATCTGATGGCATGCTAATCAACAACTCATACCTAGCAATTAACCACTCAAATCAAATGGCACTGATCTGATGGTATACTAATCAACAACTCGTACCAATCAATTAACCACTCGAGTCAATTGGCACCGATATGATGTCATGCAAGTCAAAACTTCGTACCAATCAACCCAATTTTTATATAATTTTGTATAATCCAAATTAAATCTCCTTTTTCTGTCTTAAATATGAGCATGTCAGTCGCTAAGCTGTTTGCAGGCACAGCATTGCCTGCTTTCATTATAGATTCACTTAACGTATTCAACCTTATGAATTATGTGAGTACTAAAATCAATTATTGTTTAAAGCACTGATTTTCTGATGCTTTGAGAACAACCAGAGCATTATGATCTCCCTTCCAATTAGTAAAATGTAATTAATTTTCACTGCGTTTGAAGGACCAAAAACTATATAGGAATTGTTTTAACGTTTGGAAACTCTAAAAAGTGTTCATACGACATACACTACAGCTAAATATAGATTTTCTCTGAATTTAGAATATACCTTACATTAATGGAAAACATTAACCTACATTCATTAACAAATAATAACATTTCACAAGAAAACAAATTGCACTTTTATCATTAATATTGAAAATTAAAAAAAGAAAAAATTTCAATAGATTGGCATGCATCTCTATTATATCACATGCCTTAATATCTTGACTATGGTACGGTATCATTCATCCAAATGTGCAACAGAATTTACCGGATCAGAAATACGAATTTTTCTGAACTCTTAAATGAAAGTAAATTTGCAGTAGCGACAAAATTTTAGTGGATATAAAGTTTCTATTATGACGGTTACAATGTATTCATCAGATCAGGAGTTTCCACGTATTTATCAGATCAGGAGTTTCCATGTATTTAGTAGGTCAGGAGTTTCCATGTATTTATCAGGTCAGGATAGCAAGTGGTAGGTTGGATGACGAGTCTAGCCAGCCACATCAGTAATTTTAGTACGTTTGAATGTTTTATGGAGGCTTTGCAATCAAAATAAATAGTACACTTAAAAGCTGTAGAGATTGGTTTATATGCTTTACTTCCAACTCCTTTGCAAATAAGATTACGTTATTGAATTTCACCTTGTTATTTGTTAAAAGAATTAATTAATTGCTATTAATTATAGATTTTTTTAATACTTTTCATAATGAGATATTGCAATATATCATTGAGAGACAAATTATATCACTACAGTGGCGATACCAGTTTCATCGCCACAGCGGCGATTTCACTTCGGAACTACTTTCTTTTCCCAACACGAAGTATACCTGTCCTTATGTGTGTTATTCAGACCCGTATTTCCATTTTTAGGCCTTTTCATATTCTCTCTCTCTCTCTCTCTCTCTCTCTCTCTCTCTCTCTCTCTCTCTCTCTCTCTCTCTCTCTCTCTCTCTCTCTCTCTCAGGATAGTAATGTGTCAAGAATATAGACCCTTATATACATTCATGTAATAAACGAGGAGGCGCCATCAATAATACCCAAGACAAACTCCAAACAGCAGAAAGTAGATTTCAAGTATTGATTTTCTAATAAACAGTTTTCTACATAAGCAGCAGAGAGGCTGGACAGACCACTTGCTTGAATCGTCACTCACTGAAACAAAAATATGATCTCAATAGTCAACAATCCTATAAACCCCCACCAATTGGGTTGCTTTATTTTGACGCGCGTGTTATCCGTGTTCGTTTATGACCCGGACACTTACTCGAGGTCGTCAGCCTCTCTGCTGCTATAGTGTCAATCAAAACGTTTATCGAGACCTATACGATACCTCGACCGAGGATCATGTAAATTTATCGTGATAAATCCGTGTAGGGTAGCTTGTGCTTTTGAAAAGAAGTTTTTTAACTTAATCATGTCCATATCCCCTGAACACCAAGTTTGATGAATATTTCGCAGAGTATATGTATCGACTCCATTAAACACAACTAAAATATTGCAGTTGTCTCTGATCACTTTAGGCATTTGTGTTTATCGCTGAGTAACATCAATAATATCAGTATTTTTGTGTCTGCCTCGAGAAAATATCCGAGTTGGATTTGATTGTTTGTCCAGCATCACATCATCATATACTACGAGATTATTAATAAGTCCATCAAGATCATCTACAGATGGCGCTTCATCAATATTGGTAATAAAATCAATAATGTCATTACCGTCCTCGTCCAACAATTTTGCATTTTCATTAAAATCTTTAAGTACTTCATAACATCTCTGATCATCTACAGATGGCGCTACTAAATATAACCTAGCCCACTTGAGCCATCTCATTATCAGATTAAGCAACAATTGCGTCTTACCAAACCCAGATGGGCCAATTATTATCATCCTGATATAATTTGGTAGCGCTGGATGATGTTTGACTGGCTCCTGCTTTAGTGTTGCTGAGAAGTCAATTATATCCATATGATAAATAATATAAATTTATATTGTGTTCGATGTAGAGCACCCACCCCCACCAGTGGATTAACAACAATAATAACAAAAAATAAACAAGTGCACTTAACAGGCAAGTGCGTGAAATGTGGTACAAGCAAATACAGATTTATTTCGTCTCGTACGAAGACAGGTGGTGATATCGCTGCTTCACTAGGAAAATTACCAGGGACGCCATGGGCTAAATACCCAGGACAAAAACATCATCCTGGATATAATTATTGTGGTCCTGGAACCCGACTTGATATCCGACTTGACGAACGAGATCAACCAAGACCTGGAGAGTATCCAATAAATGCGTGTCACGTTCATGATGTTGCGTATAAAAATAAAGATTTACAACAACGACATATTGCAGATGTAAAGTTGATTCACGCTAAAAAATAAATCTCTCAGAGAAAAACTTGCTAGTTATCTAGTAAAATCTGCGATGAAAGGTAAACTAGTACTAGGGCTGGTAATTAATCAACTGATTATTATCATAATAATGGAATCGATTTATTATAGCCCAAGAGGATATTGGAGGGGTAAAGCAGCGATTGGTAAACTTGCTGATGCGGCAAATATCTCACGTTCTGTTGCTGCAAATTGGTTAGCACGACAGGCAATATGGCAAATTTATCTACCACCACCTAACAAAATTCAGTATGCACATTTTGATGTCACCGCTCCCAATGAAGTTCATCAAGCAGATATTTTGTTTTTACCACACGATACCATTAAAACTGGTAGACTTCAATCACGCACATACAAATACGCGTTGACTGTAGTTGACGTTGCAAGTAGATATAAAGAAGCAGAACTATTATCAACAAAAACAGCATCTGAAGTTGCATCTGCTTTTGAACGAATTTATCAACGAGGACCCTTGCGATGGCCACAACTGTTACAGGTTGATCCTGGCAAAGAATTTCTTGGTGCAGTATTATCTCTGATGAAAAAACATAACGTTAAAATCAGACAAGGACACACTGCAATTCATCGTGATCAGGCAATCGTTGAACGATTTAACCGAACACTTGCTGAACGGTTATTTGGCTATCAGTATGCGCAGTAAATATCTCTGAATAAAGTTCAGAAAGACATGAGATCTCGTGAATGGGTTGCAAGATTGCCAAGTGTGATAGCTGCGTTAAATAATGAAATTACTCATGCAACTTCTATGAAACCCATCAGCGCGATTACAAAGAAATATATATCTATCAACGACATGACTCTTCCTCTCAACCATTATCAGGTAATGTGAATGTAAGATATTTGTATGAGCCTGGTGAACTTGAAGGAGGTAAAAAAGAGCAACTGATCCTATTTGGAGTGTGACATCACATAACATTTCCAGCGTGGTAAGATCCACGGGTAGACCCGCAGTCTACAGACTAGATTCAACTGCTCCTCAACGTGGATTTGTACGTGAACAATTGCAAGTAATTCATGAAGACACACAATTACCACCGCGTTCACATTTGCAAACTGGCATCCCTACGTCGATTACATTCAAGACAGGTCAGCATCACATTTTCGCGTGTATGACCAAGACTACTATTAATTCTATCCACTGTAAACTGACTTGGATTATTATTCGAATACTGCCACAACATATTACAGTTACAACTTGCACAATGATTATTCTGTCGTTGTTTCAGCGTCATAATAAATTCAGCATCGAGATCAAAGTCGCACTTATATTTTGTTTTGTCAGATTGTTTATAACCAGATAATTTCCCCTTGATAACTTCGTCGCTGACATCGTCAACGACTACATTATCATCATCATTGTCTATAATAACCCTCCGCAGCTGAGATATTCTTCTGACTCGAGACACTGCGAGATAAACTAAATTTGACCATTCGATCCGATCATCAATAATCCAAATATTTGTATCAGAGATAGCTAATCCCTGTGACGAGTGAATCGTTATAGCGCATCCTAATGTCCATGGAGTTTTATCCCTGACTCCGTCAGGCGTTAACGCGCTCTCAACAGCGCTTACAGGAGCTAAAACAATATCATTTAGTACAAGTTTTTGTTTTTAATCAGTTCCAGGAATCTCAACTTCAATATTCTGTCGTCTTGTATCTGCTGGGCGATAACATAATGGTACAGGTAGATTTTAAAAATTTTCTTTATGTAACAGAAATAATTGTTGTTGAAGTGTATCACGAACTATCTTTCTACTTGCAACTATCAAATCAGCAGGCCTCCATAAATTCCAAAAATCATTTATATGTGTTTCTGGAATTACTTCATGCATTATTTCACACTGAATCTTGGATGGTTGTAGTCTGATTAATCTCTTAAATTCTTTCAGCGCTTCATCAATAGCTCTATGATCATCAGTTATTTCTTCGTAATAATCTACAAACGTTTTTAACCACTCGTGCTGGGAAACTCCAACAAAGGGTGGCGGTTGACCATGATCACCACACATTATCACAGCAATATTCTTTGTCAATAACCAATCAAGAAACATTTTTAATACTTCCAACGATACCATACAAATTTCATCCCCGATAATAATCTTGGGAATGTATTTCTCACCCACCCGCGATGAGATCCATGCGTCTCCGCACCATCTAAAGAAACTATGAGTTTGAGATTTTACTCCTCGTTCACTCATTTCTCTGGCGAGTCTGTGTGTGGGTGTTAAAACAATGATATCTGAACAACTGCTGAATAATTCAATTGCACGCGTTGTTTTACCAGAACCACCACACCCACTGAGGTAAACGGTTTTATATCTGGCCACAGGATCATATACCGATGGTGCTAACGATTTTGATATTTGATTGTTATTTTGTAATATGTCCCCGCAATTTCAACATCGGCGGATTTAGAGTAATAAAGTATATTTTCTCGTTTTATTCTTCATGATCCCCATTCACAAGCGCCGAGTAATTTATCTAGCAAATCCAAATATTCTTTACTTATATAAAATGAACCTGTGGCAACTCTGACCGCAATCAGAGGAAATCTGTTTATCATCAATAATAAATTTATTGAAACGTACGCGAGCATCGAAGATATCAAATGAGTAAACTGCCGTTACTCACCATCAATATAACTCACAATTGTACCTGATTTAGTTCCGTTCCATAAATAAGCATCATTTCGGTTTGTAAATGTACCTCTCTCCGTTGTATCAATAATTATAAAATCGAGTTCTGCATCGTCCATGATTAATCTTGTACACTTTCGTTTATGATCATACGCACTACCCTGAGGAAACTTACCAATTATTTTTTTGCCGAGATCCTTTGCAACTTTCTCATTATTTTCTTTTCTGTATTTAGATACATTATTCATAAGTTCAGTAATTTCATCCCCTCCCCCAAAGATTAGGAAATTCTTTCCTGATATCTTTTCTGCATCAAACTTATCTGGTTCTGGCAATCAAATTTGTTTCTGTGGACGATATGATATAATTGCTTCATTTACTTTCAACGATATCAATATTGCTACATCAATCATATATCGTAATAGTACTATTGGAGCCCAACATTTTTCTGAGAAATGTCTTCCAAACCACGCATAAACAATCGGATGGAGATTTTCCGTAAACTCGAATGACTCTATACAGGCGAATCCAGTCAGGTCAAAATCTGGCAGGGGTCCATTTATCGCAACTCTGGTCATCTCGTGTGTTAGATGACCAAATCTCTTAAAGTATTCAGAACACGCTACCATATCAAGTGAGATGACGTCGTTATAATCGTATTTAGTATTCCATAATCCGCCGTGTCCGTATTCGATACAACTACCTTGAATATCTTCAATAAATTCCGATCTTGTAGGTTTCCATGAATTTTTCTCCTGTGCAAAGTGAGCAGCTATTGATGGAACGGTAAAACAGTTATTTAGTAAATGTTCGATAACATCATTATCGTTCGTGTATTTCAACGCAAGATTTTCATTTCGTCGTGGAGACATTCTGCACGATAAATTTCTCCGCTAGGCCGTACAAACTGATCATAATTTCCGTCATCGGAACTTTGAAACAGCCAAACAGATATATGGTCACTCTTATTGATATATCTGATAAAATCAAATATATGATCATTATAAAATCTAACTGTTCTGTCTCGTGGAAATATTGTTACCGCGGACGTCCATGCGTGTGCGTTATGATCAATAATCATTATCGGGACTCCCCTTGATTCATATTTTGATTTGCATAAAATCTCTCCGGTTAACGTCTTCACTGTTATTGGAAATTTTAATTTCTTTCCCAGCTCAGCAACGTCTTTGATAGACGCTCCGGTATCTTTAGCTGTTTCTGCCCACTTGTTTATTTTTTTGCATCTCAGATCAGTTAATCCTTTTCCGCGCATCGCGTTTGTGAAGTGTTCTGTAACTCGCTCAGCTACACAATTTAGCCTTGACGAAGTCAGCGATGACAATTTCATCGGCGCGAGATCATCAACGCTAGGTTTATCATTTAACGGACACAACACATAAACAACTGTAGTTACAGGATACTCTCGTTCATAATATGGTTTGTCAATACCAGTCAGTATTCCTGGTTTGGAATTTTTTTTCAACGTGACGATGCTACTTCCAACAGTCAGGCGGACAGGGTCACGTTTGTCGCGGATAATCCAAGTGTTCTCGTCTGTCTGTACAATAAATTTTATTGGAATAAAATATCTTTGATTGTCGAGATAGTTAATAATTCTTCCTGCGCGCGAATCATTCATTGTAGCATCGACAACATTTTTGATTCTAAATGTTGACTACACATGAGCCGCACCATCGTCGCGAAATTCCTTCTTGGCTTTTCTGATACGACCAGTTATATCCTCGTTCACGAAAGCCAGATCTAGCATCGAAAAACTAAATTTAGGTTTCGGTTGTTTGTCAAGATCAAATCTGGCTCTAGAAGGCTTAATTGCAGATAATCTCTCAAACTCCTCCATATTATAATTAAGACAAATATATATTTAAATTGAAGTTTAATTATGTATATAATGATTCAAGCAAACAACAAATGCAGATGGCTGATGATTGGTTATTCAACTCCTTGTAACAATGCATGCGTAAATGAATTCTGTGCATATCATATACAAAGCGTTCGGCGTGGGGTCTAGGACCAAAACCATGTTTACGGTGTAGTGTTGGGGTTAGAGGAGAAACTCAGTTGTGTGTGCAATGCGATGGGAAAAAGTATAGAGAGCTGAAACGGTATTATGATAAAAAAAATAACGCCGATGGTATCGAATCTCCCATAAAAACTGCCGAAGATTATCTGGCTAGATTTTCAAAATAATGATTTAGACAAATAATATTATTATACAAATGGAACAAAATGAATTTGTAACACATCCCATCATCAAGAATTATGAAGCACCTCGTGATGGTGTAATCAGGAACTGTCAATTAAAAAAGCCTGTCGGTGTTGTCAATAATAATGGTTATCTCATGTTCAGTGTCGGAAAAAATATTATTACTCACATAGATTCATGTACGAATGTTTTCATGGAGTCATCGAAGACGGATTTGTGATCGATCATATTGATTCAGATCCGAAAAATAACTCTTTATTAAATTTACGAATTGTTACACAAAAAAGTCAGAATTGTAAATTCGGAAATATTGGCGGCCTAAGATGCGCAAGAGCTATTAAATCCGTAAATTTA
The DNA here is from genome assembly GCA_016617855.1 of Megalonaias nervosa. Lineage (NCBI taxonomy): Eukaryota > Metazoa > Mollusca > Bivalvia > Unionida > Unionidae > Megalonaias > Megalonaias nervosa. The sequence goes on along the minus strand of JAECUM010018012.1, from coordinate 7,860 downwards.
GAGACTGGCGAAGAAATGATATTTCATTCGATATATGCAGCTGGCAAATATTTTGGTATTTGCATGCCTTCAGTACAACGTGTCGCAGATAATATAACCAAATCGGCATTTTCAAATGAATATGATCAGCGAATTATATTTAAATATTCAGACACATGAAGGGAGATAACTCTATCAAGTAAACGCTTTCTCCGATAGAGTAATTAAGCAGTTGTCGCGCCTGTTACTGCGTAATATTGCATAACCGCGATTCTTTTTTGTGTGTGTTTTATATTCAGTAACTTAACTGTCTATAAGCAATTGCTGTCAGTGGATTAGTATAATTTTTAACAGAGAAGGATATTTACATCTTTTAATTCTCCTGATAAATTCAGATCGTTCATAAGTTAATGTACATTGTCTTGCGTGAATTCCAGGTAAGTTATTTTTAGACCTCCAGGTACACAATAGACCTGTATGAATATTCAATGCCGCTCAGAAGGTCAGGCGACATCTGTTTACAAACGACATCCGGCAGATCTATTTAGATCCACGCTGCAGTTTATTCAGCATAATAATTTCTGAAACGGTGTGTGAATTTATCTTAGATCCACGCTGCAGTTTATTTATTCATCATAGGTAACTTCATAATAATTTCTGAAACGTATAATTGTAAGAATGAGACAGAGGCACAGTGTTATAACGTTGGATTATCAAACTGAGGCCTCGGGTTCGATTTCCGTGTCAGACATATCGTCGACAATGGGTGTTAGGATGCCAATTTTTCTTAAAGTGGGGGGTTCCAAACCTCAAGGAATTTCATGTACACTTCCTCACCACGTCAAACACGTGGTGGGTGTTGTTTTTCACTCACCCCGGGGTTTGATATTGGGGGAGTGTACACGAAACTAGAAAACCTAGTCAGCTCTCTGAATTTCTAAAATTTCATTTTGTACATTTAGGAATTAACCGGGGAGTGTGTCTATGAAAACTGGAATCCCTCAAAAATAAACAGTAGGATGATGTGAGCTCTTTAACCTTGTGACCTCACTGAAGGGTATACCCCACACAAGGACATTCAGAAAGAATGTCGCCGGAAGAAAAAGTCCCATGGGGTGCCTGTGGGCCATATGAAAGGCCTTTACAAAAAACTAGGGTCATCAAAGGAAAGACCCAAAAGACTAGGACCTCATGGGCTTTACTGGCAATGAAGGGACTCCGTGGAATGTTTGACCGATAATCATTGTTGCTGTTTATTTTTTGTTTTATATTCTGAATATTTTATATTTAGAAATATATTTATTTTGATTCAGAAATATTTTTTTTTATTAAGAAATATTTTTATTTTTATATCAAGAAATTTTTTTATTTTATTTTTGTTATTAATATTTTATTTTTATTCTGATTCAAAAATATTTTTATTTTTAATATTTTTATTTTATTCTGATTCAGAAATAATTTTATTTTATATTCTGAAATAATTTTTCTTTTTACATTCAGAAATATTTTTAATATTCTGAATCAGAAATATTTTTATTATTCTGATTCAGATTTTTATTTTTACATTCAGAAATGTTTTTATTTTTATATTCAGAAATATTTTTATTTTTATATTCAGAAATAATTTTTATTTTTATTTTAAAGAAATATTTATTGTATAATGAATTATGAAAATGTTAATGCTATTATTTCTGCGATTTAAAAATTACAACATGACGGTATAAAAATATCTGATGAACTTAATCCTGAAAAAATTATGTGTGATTTTGAATCATTACAACAACGAAGATTCGAAAACAGGTATACATTACCAGCTGATTATAGATTCATAAAGTTGATTCAACAATCAATGATGCAATCCCTGGCATCAGTTACAGATATGAAGGTTAAAAAATTTGTTCCACTAGCACACTCAATCGAAAAAATTGGATCAAGATTGTCTCACGAATAAGAAAACAAAAAGATTGTGAATGCTCGTATAAGACAGTTGAGGGAGATTATGTCTGATTATTGTGAAGTCGGTGATGATTGTGAAGTGAAAACAGTTACTGTAGTGACGACGAAACTAACGCTGTCACCGTGACTATGGTACCAGCTAAACAAGAGGGATAATTTATTTCTGAATAAGTAAAAAAAAAAATATTTATTTACTTTTATTCAGTTTCTAATCAGTTAGAATCAGATTTATTTTTTATTCTGATAATACTATTTATTCAGATCAGATTATATTTATTTTGTTCTGATAATAATATTTATTCAGAATCAGAATATTTATTTTTTATTCTGATAATAATTTTCATTCAGAATCAGATTTATTTTTTATGCTGATAATAATATTCATTCAGAATCAGATTTATTTTTTATTCTGATAATAATATTTATTCAGATTCAGATTATAATATTTACTAAGATTCAGATTATAATATTTACTGAGATTCAGATTATAATGATAATATTTATTTTTTATTCAGATAATAATATTTATTCAGAATCAGATTATAATATTTATTCAGAATAAATCGGTATTGCTTACAGGTCCACGTTGAGCATTATGTATAATTATCTTATTTTATATTGTTTCTTTAATCACTGAAATAATCATCGGCAATTTCATTAATTACACATTAATATCCATGATACCGCCTGTAAATAATCTCTGACAAATAGCAGCTATTTCATTAATGATTTCTGGAGAATTATTACCGGCTCGTTTTCCACCAATCAGAATTTCTAGTTGTTCAACATCGGCAAGAATGTTATTGGGACATGGAGCAATAAGACCACTTCCTCGAGCAACAAGACCACTTCCAGTTGCACCAGGGAGATCTTGCCATTCTTCTATATCCTCACTTCTTTCTTGGGTTCGTCGTTGTAGTCGTTGGTGCCGTTCAAGATAATCATCTATTCCATTAATAAATTCAATAAATCTTGAATCGTCACCTCGGGCCTGATCAGCACCGTGGTATGTGCGAAATATCCATTTGTACCAGGTTTCACGACTTATTTTATCTTTAGCATATTCGGATCTTAGATGCATTTCTCTCTGATCAAAACTCGCTACGGCAAAGGCAGGTAATCTTACCGGGTCAATATTTTTCATAGATGTAACTTTATCTTCAATAAATTTATCATTTAAATCAGTTCTGAATCTTACTTGTTTTGATTCTGGTTCTGCTTCTGGATTACGATACTTTATATCACCTATTTCAGCACGAGCTTGGTCAATACCTTCAAGTATTTCTCGCATTGGTTGAGCAGCAGCTATTTCACCTGGAAGTTCTCGTAAAATCTTCTTTGTTTTCTTAGTTCTTTTTGCTATTTTTTTTCAGTTGCTTTAGCAGTTTGTTCTAATGTGGGAAGAAGACCTTTGATAGTCTCCGTAATTGGTTTAAATAACTGTTCTTACCTTCCGCAAATTCAACCTTAGCTTCCTGACGATCTTGTAGTTGTTGTTTGACAGAATCACGGACAGGGAGATATGTCTTAGTTGCCTCTAGTTGCTCTCGAGCTAATCTAGCTGTATGAGATTCCATTATTGATATAACGATGATTTAATTTACAGCAGCAGAGAGGCTGGCGACCTCGAGTAAGTGTCCGGGTCATAAACGAACACGGATAACACGCGCGTCAAAATATAGTAACCCAATTGGTGGGGGTTTATAGGATTGTTGACTATTGAGACCATATTTTTGTTTCAATGAGTGACGATTCAAGCAAGTGGTCTGTCCAGCCTCTCTGCTGCTACATAAAGCATGCAAATTAATATTTTGTGGACTTACATTGCCTGTTCCCAGTTGATATTGTGTGTCAACCATACCGTATGTTACACATCTTACACTCTACGACAAACGGTACACCTTTTAAGAAATTTTTTTGATTAAATACAGTAATAAAGTTGTTCAAAAAAATCAATTTTAACTCTCCTTACAGTCATAATCATACCATATGTAGCGATGGAAGAATCAGGTATCGATGAATATTGATTACAAACCAAACTTATGTGATAATCGAAATTTCGGCGCGGATTTTACCATCAAAATTTACTGCAAACTATGTCAAGATCACACAAAATTCGCGTTTTTAATGCAGAATATACAAAACAAGAAACCAAATCCTCACAAGCAAACTCACAATCATTAGAATGTTTTCTTTTTAAGAATGTTACGCTCTGATACTGGTCGAATTCGACCATCCCGTCATGTTTCTACGCTAGCACAAGAAATATGCTAACAAAAAAATAAATCTCTTCATTTTCGCATAAAAATGTCATTAATTTGAAATCACATACGATTGAAAGCATTATATGTACAAGAAAAATTTTTAAAAAGTGCTGCCCTATAATTATTGTAAAATTTCTGAATTTCTTTAGAATGGAGAAAACAAATCTATGCAAATGGACGAATTTTGTCTTTAAACATATATAATTTTTAAAAAAATCTGCACTTTTTGAGTAGCTGTAAGGAAATATTTCAGACATGAAGTGGAAACATAGTGTATTCTCACGCATCGTTTCGCCAATAGTGGCAATAGGATGTTTCCATTTTATTTATTGTATCTAATAAAAAAAACCTTGATATTCTCAATATAATATTGTTCCTTTGTTTTGTTCTTTTATTATATTTGTGTGTGCGCGCGTGTGTGTATGCGTGTATGTGTGTGTTGTTTCGATTTTTTTCTTTTAAAAATGGATCTCACGTTCACTTACTGAACTTAGATACATTGAGCAAAACCAAAGTTTGCATATGTGCACAACAGATATGACAGCAGCCAATGTAGTAGCAGTTATACTGTTCGTGGTTGTAGTTTTAACTGGAATTATTAAGTTTGTCATAGTGACTCGCGTCCTAGTTATAACAGCAGTCCGCGTTTACGTCGTTAATATTATTGATTCAGTTCCCGCTGTATTATTGGTTTGAAATATGTAATATTCTGTAAATTCTCTTACTTCTATTTGTGTCAAGTTCCAACAACCAAAACAAGCATCCAGTCACCAACAAGCATAACAAGCACCGAGACACCAACAACCGTAACAAGCACCCGGTCAACAACAACCAAAACAAGCATCCAGTCACCAACAACCATAACAAGCACCGAGACACCAACAACCAAAACAAGCATCCAGTCTCCAACAACCACAACAAGCACCGAGACACCAACAACCGTAACAAGCACCCGGTCACCAACAACCATAACAAGCACCCAGTCACCAACAAATATGACAAGCACCCAGTCACCAACAACCATAACAAGCACCCTGTTACCAACAACTATAACAAGCACCCAGTCATCAACAACCATAACAAGCACCCAGTCATCAACCACCATAACGACAACGACACATGCAGATACCATAGCTCCATCAGCAGCATCAGGAACACCGCCGAAAATCGATACAGCAAAGACTACGTTATCGCTTACGCCAACCGTTGCATCGAGGCGGCCACCTATCACCTTACCACCAGTACCGCGTTAGTAGCAACATTATTTTCTCTTGGAGCTAAAACATTGATTGGGGGGGTATATTTGCTTTATTTGTTTTATTTTTAGTTTAATTTTACTAATTCATGTGTTAAATGTAAGTGGATGCTTGCATTTGCAAAAGGGAAATTAAATTATTTATGGTTCCGATGTTCTAAATACAATGATCAAGACCTGGAACAAACCATGTTCATTTTAAATGTTATATTATTCTAAACTTTAGAATAAGTTGATCTAAATTTAAATGTTATATTATTCTAAACTTTAGAATAAGTTGATCTAAATTTAAATGTTATATTATTCTAAACTTTAGAATAAGTTGATCTAAATTTAAATGTTATATTATTCTAAAATTTAGAATAAGTTGATGTAAATTTAAATGTTATATTATTCTAAACTTTAGAATAAGTTGATCTAAATTTAAACTGAAATAAAGAGACACACGCATTTAGTGTTTGAAAACAGCAGGATATTTATTTCCTAGTATTTTTTTTTTCTGACACTTTTCAGAGAGGAGATTTTGTGATACTTCTTGACGAACCTGACCATTTTTGTGTCGCAATTTCTTTCTTATGTGGTATACTCAAGTGATATGGCTTCTACTTCAATGCATTTCTCAATGTATGTCAGCTGTTCTTTAAGATGTATATTTTAAACCTCAACATGTATGAACTGATAAACATATTGATACTCAGAGATAAAATGTCTCCATATTAATTTATTATTTAGATACCTGTTTTACGTGTGGAGATAGTTCACCTGATACCTGCGAATTTCAATACGAAGAAACATCGTGTAATCCACCCAACAATTACTGCATGAATATCGTTACAAACACCATATCTGGTACAAGAACATTGGAGCGGAAGTAAGTTGTTATTATTATTATTATTAGTAGTAGTAGTAGTAGTAGTAGTAGTAGTAGTAGTATAAACATCAGCATTTACTTCTATTGGTATATTAAGTTTGGTGTCATCTGTTCATTTCTAGAAAACATATGAAATATTATCAAGAAAAGATATGGCAGGAAACTTACTAAAATAACTATCGCTAGATTTAACATTGTGGGTAACTATGGGAATTTAATGTTAAAACATCCATAGGTTAAACATTGATCATCTGTTTTAACATGGACTGAAATTTTAGGAATAAATAAGAGTGTGTGGTCTAAGGAAAATTTAACACGTGTGTCGCTGTTGGAATCAATCAACCTTAATGACCATCCAACACAATTTTCAAAATTTTAGGTTGCACTTTAGTCTCGGACATTTTCTCTTTTTTCAGTTGTTATTCTGGTCTTAGTGCCAGTTTTGCAATGATCTTACCTGTTTTAATATTAGTCATTCTAATAAAATATTCCTCGTTTTGTTTTATCCTCCGCAACTTCCGCGTCAGCCTCGAAATTTTATGCCACATTTTTCACTTAATATTGATGGGCACTTTAGTATCGAGCAAATTCCGTATTTTAGCATTACTTTTAATCTCGGCCATTTTAATAAAATGTTGCTAGTTTTCTTTCAGGTTCCAATACATTCATTTTAATTTCTGAACTCCAGTATTAGTTTTATTCCATGCCAGATCTATGTAATATTCAGGGGCTTTTTAAATCTAAAAGAAATTCTGTGACAGATTCGTAAATTTGTTATCGCTTTTAGAGTCTACCATTTTAATACTATACCTATTTTTAAATCTCTTCTAAATTCCATTTAATTTCGTCTTTTAATGTTACTTGTAGCCAAGGCCATAGTTTAATATATATATATATATATATATATATATATATATATATATATATATATATATATATATATATATATATATATATATATATATATATATATATATATATATATATATATATATATATATATATATATATATATATTGTAATAAATTTTGGAGATGCGCATTTGGTTATAGCGCCCCGTTTAAGGAATTACTAGGAGCAGACGTCACAAAGAGAAAGTGTTAGTGAGTTTCCATGATGCCATGGTCAATTAGTAGTGAATTCAGACCCAAACCGCATGACTGTCCCTGAATAATGTAGTCCCTAATAAAATCTAGTAGTGTACCTTGGTGTTGTGACTGCAGTGGCAGTATTTACGGTAGGAAACCGGTAAATTACACAATGGAATAAACAAGAAGGGACTCTGCAGATACCGTTTATGTCGCCATGGTGGCAAATGTGATGTAGTTGTGTTGGTGTAATGTGCCTTGGAACCATGGATTGACTGGCCTAAGGTGGCGTAGTTAAAATAGTTCCCTGAGTTAGGGGATAGTTGTAGAGTTTCTACGGCGTGAACTGCTGACGGTACGGAAAGTTGATGAAGGGAAACTATGCAAACGTGCGATTGATAGATATTTGGCAATTTGGGAAATCTGTGGTTTTACATTGATTAGAGT